>AYEL01073748.1:0-28371 GCA_000484575.1 Olivierus martensii
AAAAAAAAAAAACGGGAGCATATGAATAGAAGAATAACTTTTTATTTAATCATGTAATATTTACTGTTGCACAAATAAATTTTTCATTGTTAGTAACAATTATGTAATATACTCAAATAGACACTAATTAGGGGAATAACTTTTCCAAATTAACCAAATATTACAGCTGAATCTCCCCTAGTGGACAAAGTCTGAATTAAATTTTTCTAACAATTAATTTTTTTTATGGTGCCACCATCACCATAGCCTTGATTCAAAAATTATTAGAAAAATTTAATTCATACTTTATCCATTAGAGGAGATTTGGCTGGTTTATTATAAATTTGGTTAACAATTATGTAAATTGGTTATGATATAAAGAAACCACCAGAAGGCAAGTTGATCTGTGTACTGTTAAACAATTTTGTGAAATTCCAAACCCCTCTTTACCCCCCTTTTCTACATATTCTTCTAAAAAAATTAACAGCTTATGCACATGTTTGTCTTGGTGACATTGTGTAGGTGTTTATAAAAAACAGTCACCGGAGATAAAAGTCTATTACCAGCTGACAAATCAACCGCAGGTATATTACTGTCACCGATTTTTTGATACTGTTCTTCAAAGCCAACTGTTCCTTTCTTTTGTATTTTTATACAGGTAGGCCTCGATTAGCGCTGATTTTTTGATACTGTTCTTCAAAGCCAACTGTTCCTTTTTTTTGTATTTTTATACAGGTAGGCCTCGATTAGTGTAAGTTTGAATAATGCGATATTCGATTAGTGTGACTTATAAAAATGATACCGTTTAATTTCGATTAGTGCGACTTATAAAATTGATACCATTTTTCAGTTAGTGTGAGTTTGAATAATGCGATATTCAATTAGTGCAACTTATAAAAATGATACCGTTTCGAGCAAATATTCGATTAATGCGAGTTGTAAGTATAGACCAGTCTTACTAACAAAGGTCTGTGATTAATGCGAATTGTAAGCATAGACCAGTCTTACTAACAAAGATCCGTCCCCTTTTAAATTAATGCGAGTTATAAGCATAGACCAGTCTTACTAACAAAGCTCTGTCTCCTTTTTGCATTCTTACTAACAAAGCTCTGCCTCCTTTTATGATGTCAATTAACAAATTTCGTTAATTTTTGGTTAGTAAAACTGGACAAGGAGCAGTCCAAGAACAATAGTTAATTTTCGGTTAGTAAAACCGGACGAGGAGCAGTCCATGAACAGTCACATAATTTTCAGTTAATAAAACCAGACGAGGAGCAGTCCAAGAACAGTCACTTCCGGTTAGTAAAACCAGACTAGGAGCAGTCCAATAACAATCACTTGGCTTTGAAGTGGTGAAACACCAGAAAGATGGGCTTTTTTGCCATTAGCTATTATTTGCCTATTATATTGCTGTGCTATCCATATTATTTATTTTCTTTTGTTTATTATTATTTGCCTATTATATTGCTGTGCTATCCATATTATTTATTTTCTTTTATTACCTGATTTCTTTATTTAATATAAAACTTGTGAAAAAAATTTGTTTTTATAATCTTTTGCTGTCATATTCCGCTAGTAAACAAATAGAAAACTTGTTAAAAATTTCTCATTGGTCCATTAACTTAGCTAACTAGTTCTATCTGGAACTAATTTACTGATTCAATAAAGTGGCAATGTTTAATCGCAAATTGGACTATCCACTCAATTCTCGAACCAGAATTGGCAAGGCTCAACTTCCGCTTTCAATTCACTATATTGGTTTCAATTTGGTGGTTGGTTTGATGATGATTTGAGATGCAATCCTAGTAAGTTATTAATTTAGATGATGAACAAAGATGTAAAAAATATGAAAATAAATATTTCTTAAACAGTTAGTATTGTGTATTCAATGAGGTTGGCTAATGGCCAAAATCTCACAAAGCAAGAACCAATTACCATGAGGTTGGCTAATTGTATTTTACATATAGTTACAGGAATCTCACAAAGCAAGAACCAATTATCATATTTTACATATAGTTAATGCTTCGATTAGTGCGAATTCAAATAGTGTGCGAGAAATTCGTGGAACCCATTATTCACACTAATCGAGGCCTACCTGTATATATATGATTATAATTTGATAAATAAGATTTGCTTTATTTAAAGTGTAATCATTAGAACAAAGAAAAGCTAACAAAACCAAGAAAATCTTTAGACTAGAATTTTTGAATAGATTTTTGGCCTGAATAAGAATTTTATCCTCTTGAATTAGAACCTTTATAAACAATACTTTGAGAGAGAAAATAAAGTTCTTACAACTGACATTAGGGAGATCAAAGTTGACCAGGTCTCCCAACAACCATAAGTCATAAAAATAAAATCTTGATAGTTCTGCTGCCAATCCCAGGAAGAAATCATCTGACAGAGCAAATGGGATTCAGGAAATAATTCGAACCCCTTCTCTCATCAGTTGGGATTGGTGGGGATATCGAGGGGGTTGGGACAAACTACACTTTGGAAAGTTTGAAGTCAGTCCTGTCTAAAAAACTTTTGATATGTCTGTCATTTTGTCTGGATGTCTTTCTAAGTGTCTTCCATCTCGAAATAACTGTTCGTAGAACTTTTCATAAAATCTGTGGAACCAAATTTTGAAGGAAAAAAAAAGATATTTGAAACAACTCTCTCTCAAGAGGTATCATTTATAGACGTGTAAAAATTTTTTTAAGGTTAGGATAGATTGTTATAGCTATAATATGAAAGGTTTCATTGGTTTTTCTCGATTTAATCGCCTATTAGTATCAGAATTAATAATTTGTATATGTTCATTCTTGTAATTGTCTGGGTTATTCTTTGTGAAAGTTATTTTTTGTATATTTTAGTTTAGTATCAATAAATGTTTTTGTTTTTATTATTTAAATTAGTCGTCTTTACTTCTATGTATTTCCAAACAGCGTCTGAAGTCTGGAGTTGCCACTTATCTACGTGCCATTATTAAAACTTTTGGCCTTAAATTCTAAAATCCGTATTTGGTGTGAGGGTGAAAAATTATCACACCTTGTGTCAGAATCCTGACTCAATTGTCTCCATTCGGCAGTTGAATCGCATCTAAACTCAACTGTTCCGGTCCACAATTTTACTGTTAATCCTGCAGTTGGTGTTTTTTATTCATGCATGGTTTGTCTCTCTTCTGGATTGTATCCATCAAATTTTGTTATTTTTGGTCTTCATTGTTAATAAGTTGTTTGTTTTATTTGTCACTCTCAAAGATTTCTGACTTTCCTAGGCTTCTGTTAATCATTTTGATGATAAGTATTGATAATTGTAATTTTTTTTTCTATTGCTTGCCTTTATTCACATAACTAATAAAATAATGCTTACTTTATTTGTATTATTAACATTATGGTGCATTCTATATGGTCTTTTTAATTTATTACATTTTAATTATTTATTTTATCAAAATCATTCTTACAAAAAGAAGTGTGAGTGAGTGAGCCCCTTAAAACAAATATTTATGCAAAATTAGTTGATGAGCAAGATTAGTAAAACGTATTAAAAATCTTTGATGCAAACTAAAAATGAAGACAATTTTTTCACTGTGGCATTTTTTAATGTTAATGAACCATTTTACTCGTGTTTCTTGAGGAACATTATAATAAATGAAATTAAAAGTCAGAGATCCATTTACATAGTTCATCATATTCAAAACTTGTTTGTATACAATATTCTCAATGGTTGGTAATTTTAAACAATACAGGTAGGCCTCGATTAGTGTGAATAATTGGTTCCACGAATTTCTTGCACTATTCAGGATATTTGAAACAACTCTCTCTCAAGAGGTATCATTTATAGACGCGTAAAAATTTTTTTAAGGTTAGGATAGATTGTTATAGCTATAATATGAAAGGTTTCATTGTGTAATCACTACTTTTTTCGTTTCCTGTTTTATCATCAAAAGTGTTCTTCTTTCTATCCATTTTGATATTTTTTAAAAGAGAAAATTTTGTACTATACTGTATGTATACAATAGCAAAGCTAAAAATAATACAGTAATGTTAAACAGTTAACGACAAAAAAACCCATCTTTTTGATGTTTCACCCCTTCAAACCCAAGTGACTGTTCTTAGACTGCTCCTCGTCTGGTTTTATTAACCGAAAATTAACGGTAATTTGTTAATTGACATCATAAAAGGAGGCAGCTATGTTAGTAAGACTGGTCTATGCTTACAACTCGCATTAATCGAATATAAGTAAGACTGGTCTATGCTGCAACTCGCATTAATCAAATATTTGCTTGCACTAATCGAAATTGCATTATTTGAACTCGCACTAATCGAGGCTTACCTGTATAAGCATTCAGATGAATTACTATTGCAATTTTTTATTAGTGATATATAACAAATTTTTAATAGTTTGATTATAGGCAGTGATTAATTTATCTCTGTCTATGGAGCAGAAAAAAAATCATTTTAATAATAAATTATAATATGAAATTAGCAAGGAATCATATTTAAAGAAAATTGATATTGGAAATACTTTTAAATTATCTGGTAGGTAAATGCAGATTTCTTATGGAAATTATTTGTGTGTTGAATGTAATATCTGTATAATATCTAGTCTAGAATAATTTCTAGGTCTAATATTCCATAGGATTATTTTCAGTAGAAACAAGATGATTTGTTATTATTATGAGTGAAAAAATCTTATAATTCAAAGCTAACTTTCAAGTTATTCTAAACAAACCAGTTAGACAATGTTCAACTATCATTAAGTAATGTTGTTTTAGCCTTGTTGAATAATTTGGAATCATTTGTGTATTCAAGTAATTTAGAGTAAATGTTCAGAGAGAAAACAGGTTTGAATGGAATTTTAATAATTTGAAATAAATTTAGAATAATGTTAGCACCAACAAATAAACTAATATATGAAGTTCCCAACTTTATAAGTTAATTTGTTTCTGAAATCTGCTATTAAGTAAAAATTCATAAACCAAAAGTTGATTTTCCATAGACATAATGTTAAAACCAAAATGATTTCAGTACTTAAAGCAGGAATAGTAATATACATATACAAATAATGCTAAAATTATACACCAAACAATGCTGATTCAGTTTATTAGAAGTGCTTTTGGCTTAATTACATCTGTCATTAGTGGTACATTCCATTACTGAATATTAAAATCCGTATTTTGAATAAACTGAATAAACATTGTTTAGTGTATATGTGTGTATATTAGTATTCCTGCTTTAAGTGCTGTAATCATTTTTGAATTTATAAGAAGTGTAGATGAATTTTATAGTTAAAACCAGGAGTTCCATTCTCAATAAAGATATTCGACCATAATAAAATAAATAAAAGTTAACAAAATCAGTAGTATATGATTAAACAATGATTTATTTATCTAAATAAATGAAAATGTAGAAATAAACATTGTTTAATGTATGTGTGTGTATATTAGTATTCCTGCTTTAAGTGCTGTAATCATTTTTGACTTTATAAGGAGGAGTGTAGATGAATTTTATAGTTAAAACCAGGAGTTCCATTCTCAATAAAGATATTCGACCATAATAAAATAAATAAAAGTTAACAAAATCAGTAGTATATGATTAAACAATGATTTATTTATCTAAATAAATGAAAATGTAGTGTTTAAAATGAAAGAAATTATAATGATATAGAAATTTTTTGTAATATAAATACTAAAGAATTTTATTCTTCCTTGTTATCATCATCAAATGAGCTTAGATGAGCTTTTATACAGTGAATAATGCCTTAAAAACAACCTGAGAATGAAAGTTCTCTACATAATTTTGCCAGTGAAACAGCATGTGCTGCTTTTGTTTTTCAGTCTGACAATTTAACTTTAAAATGAAAGAAATTATAATGTAAAGAAATTTTTTGTAATATAAATACTAAAGAATTTTTATTCTTCATTGTTATCATCATCAAATGAGCTTAGATGAGCTTTTATACAGTGAATAATGCCTTAAAAATAACCTGAGAATGAAAGTTTACATAATTTTGCCAGTGAAACAGCATGTGCTGCTTTTGTTTTTCAGTCTGACAATTTAATTTTTCTGATTTCAAAACAAACTGAGTTATACTATACTGTATAGTGATGTACATTGTTTTAAATGTCATTTTATGAATGTTTAGCATTTATTTATTGCAATTAATGTTCATGTTTTCAATTTGTTTTGATACTTTGTATTTAAAAAAATAAACTGGGAATAATATCCTCTAAGTTACTTGCACCATCTATGATTTAATAATTGAAAAAGAATTTATAAATAATTTAACAATTATTTTACAGGTAAAGAAAAACTTCATTGTAAAATTTTATGTACTGATAGGGGACCTTGAAACAAGTCGAAAACGTATAATCAATATATTCTCTGAATGGCACCGTTTTCAAGTTAGAACCCTTTAAAGCTATCCAATCATCATTGAGTACATAAAGCGTTGCGTTGTCAAGATGCATTGCTCTCCAACTTACTATATAGTAATATTAAGTTACTTGTACCATCTATGATTTAATAATTGAAAAAGAATTTATAAATAATTTAACAATTATTTTACAGGTAAAGAAAAACTTCATTGTAAAATTTTATGTACTGATAGGGGACCTTGAAACAAGTCAAAAATGTATAATGAATATATGGTCTGAATGGCACCGTTTTCAAGTTAGAACCCTTTAAAGCTAGCCAATCATCGAGTACATAAAGCGTTGCGTTGTCAAGATGCATTGCTCTCCAACTTACTATATAGTAATAAGTAGGAGAGTATGCAATGCGACGCGTCTTGTCAATACGATGAGTCATGATGCTTTGTGTACTTGATGGTGATTGGTTAGCTTTAAAGGGTTATAACTCGAAAACGGCGCCATTTTGTCCATATGTTCATTAGACATTTTTAACTTGTTTCGAGGTCCCCTATCGGTACACATAATTTAACGACAAAGTTTTTCTTCATCCTGTATATAAATTCTATTTCAGCTATTAAATTATAGATGGCATCTTTCAATTTAATTATTAGTTTATTTGCTAATTCTGAATGGCCCTAACATTAGTCAAAATTTATTTCAAATTATGGTAGACTTTCAATTATCTGAGTTGCAGATTAACCAAGGGGTAATCTGTAACCTGGTAATCATGATTAATAATTAATATTTAAGATTAATTTTTTAACATATCTTAAATATTTTCAATAAAAATTAGAATCAAATTAAAATTACAAATATTACAATAATTCCTTGCAGAAAATAAATGAATTTTTATTTTCTTTTTCAATAGATTATAGAATATTTGGATAGATGTATATGTATGCAATTTGTTTAGAAAATAAATGAATTTTCATTTTCTTTTTCAATAGATTATAGAATATTTGGATAGATGTATATGTATGCAATTTGTTTATTTTTTAATATTTAATGCATATTGGCCATAATTCTGGGGTGTTTTTGAGTATATTGTGGATTATCTGAGAATTTATTTCTCAACCATCTTGTTAATCAGGAGTATACTGTATTAAAATTTTATTACAAGCAGCAAGGATTTGTTTGGTATAAGGTTTATGTTGCTATTATTCTTGGTGATTTACTTTGAAAACAGGATTCACATAAATCACAAATAAAAGGGTACTGATAGATGAAAATACAATGCCAACAGTAGATGTATAATCTGGCAAAAAATAATCATTGATATTAATATAAAATTCATAAAATTTATAATCCAACTAATGAATATATGGTAATAGTAAAATCATTGATCATTCTTGTGTTAAGGATGTTTATATTAACAGAATCAAAAGCTGCAGCCAAGTCCAAAAATAATATGTTTGTTTTTCTTATTTTCAAAGTTTTTATTAATATCAGAGGAGAAGTATATTAAATTTGTAACTGTAGATTTATTTTTTGAAGTGTAATGCTGAATTGAGAGATTGTAGATACGTAGATATTTACTGTGATGTAGAAAAATTAACACTTTAGCACTCAGGCAGGTCGAGAAAAACATACAAAAAATTTACACATAATTTAACGACAAAGTTTTTCTTCACCCTGTATATAAATTCTATTTCAGCTATTAAATTATAGATGGCATCTTTCAATTTAATTATTAGTTTATTTGCTAATTCCGAATGGCCCTAACATTAGTCAAAATTTATTTCAAATTATGGTAGACTTTCAATTATCTGAGTTGCAGATTAACCAAGGGGTAATCTGTAACCTGGTAATCATGATTAATAATTAATATTTAAGATTAATTTTTTAACATATCTTAAATATTTTCAATAAAAATTAGAATCAAATTAAAATTACAAATATTACAATAATTCCTTGCAGAAAATAAATGAATTTTCATTTTCTTTTTCAATAGATTATAGAATATTTGGATAGATGTATATGTATGCAATTTGTTTATTTTTTAATATTTAATGCATATTGGCCATAATTCTGGGGTGTTTTTGAGTATATTGTGGATTATCTGAGAATTTATTTCTCAACCATCTTGTTAATCAGGAGTATACTGTATTAAAATTTTATTACAAGCAGCAAGGATTTGTTTGGTATAAGGTTTATGTTGCTATTATTCTTGGTGATTTACTTTGAAAACAGGATTCATATAGATCACAAATAAAAGGGTACTGATAGATGAAAATACAATGCCAACAGTAGATGTATAATCTGGAAGATACTTCGGCTCTACATTACCTTTTAGTAGATATCTGAATTCTAATCTTAATTTAAAAAAAAAAAATAATATGATTAACTTAAAGTAATATCCTTTTCTTTTATCAGAAAAAATAATAAAATAATAATAAATTTCTGATAAAATAAGAAAAGAATATTATCAGTCCTTTAGAGTATCTGTTTTTAGTTTTTAAATCCAGTAAAATCTCTCTTTTGGTGAATATGATCTTAAGAGTTAACTGAAGGTTCCATTTGAAAGTCAGTTGTATTGAGTATTATCAAAAATTAAAATTATTATAAAAAAAAAATTTATCAGTTGTATTGATTCAAAAATTTTTTGAGAGGAAAGTCTTGAAACAACTTTTAGGAAAAGTGTGATTTAGTTGATTTATTGTGATAATAAATAAAGTTTTATAATATGCATATAGATCAAAGAAATAGTCAAATTTTTTTCCAGAGTTTGTATTGTTTATTCAATTTAATTTTTTGGTTCCTAGAAACACATCAGTGAGTGTTTTAATTAGTTTAGTATGTGATGGAACATAGTTAGTGTTCTCTATACAAGAATACAGAGCGGAATAAAAATCATCCGGATTTATATTAGATCGGTATAAATTATGCCAGAGAAAACATAGAAGCTCTCAATGTGCAATCCCAATTGGTATAAGTAAAAATCTAGACTGTGCTATCTGATAAGATGATAGAATTAGAAGTAAACAATGGATGCAGGTGATCAGAAATGAAACCTGAAATGGCTTAGCAGAACAATCTTTAATTGAAGGGAAAATAAAATCTAAATTTTGTTGAAGAATAGGAAAATTGACTATTTATTGGAGATTATTAGATAAAGCTTCATCAATGATATTTATTTTTTATAATCTAATAATTAGGAATATTCAGGATAAAAGTGAGACTAATGAATTTTCAATTCAAATCACAACATGTAATTAACTGATGATCATAAAATTTATTGTTGATGAAAGTGAGTTTGCAAGTTAAATCTATTTTTATTTTCAGAAATATCAAAGTGAAAAATAAATGCAATTAATAATAAGTTTTGCTTTATCCAATCATATTACTATGGTGTCTCTGCAAGTTAATAAGATATTAGGGTCATCCAGAAAGTAAGTACCATTTGGGTATTAAAAAAGATTAGCAATTTGTTTTCATTTGTATTTTATTACAAAAAAATCTACATACCTTAAACTACTTTTAGACATATTCACCATGTGAATTAATGCATGTGTCATATCTTGGCAATAATTGCAACATACCTGCTTCGTAGACTTCGGCCGCCTGCGATATGCGACAGAAGGAAATGATTTTTTGAAAAGGATTGTCACAGGCGATAAAACATTTGGACTTGTTACGAGGTACTTGAAACGAAACGCCAGTCACTGGAAAGGTGGCATACTGGTTTCCTGAAACCCAAAAAAGCAAAAACCACCTCTTTCTTCAAGAAAAATCATGTGCACCATGTTTTGGGACGTCAAGGAATTTTGTTAGTGGACTGGATGGAACGAGGCACAACAATCAATGCTACTGCTTACTGTGAGACATTGAAGAAGTTACGGAATGCGATACAGAACAAAAGGCGTGGACTACTGACTGTTGAGATCGGAGGTGGCCGAAGTCTACGAAGCGGGTATGTTGTAATTAGTGCCAAGATATGACACATGCCTTAATTTGCATGGTGAATATGTCTAAAAGTAGTTTAAGGTATGTAGATTTTTTTGTAATATAATACAAATGAAAACAAATTGCTAATCTTTTTTAATACCCAAACGGTACTTACTTTCTGGATGACCATAATATTTACATGAAAAAACTTTTATAGGCTATAGCAGCAGTGTTCAACTTGATGATTGCGATTGACCAGTTGGTCGCGGAACAATTTTTGGTTGATATCTTATTTATTCCATCTTACAAATTTAATTAAAACTGAAAACATAATGATTTATCATTATTTTGTATTTTTTTTTTTAATTCTCTTTAAGTGTATTGCTATTGTTTATTAAAATTTTTTTTTTTTATGTTCTATGTTCTAAGAATTGTTTACTAGACGTTCTATTTGTTTATGTAGCTGAAGAGGATTTTTAATAAAAAGTCGAAAGCGCAGTACTATTTAAAAAGTTAATTTTTTATGTTTTTCTCGACCTGCCTGAGTGCTAAAGTGTTAATTTTTCTATAATGTATAGGCAGTGTATCGTTTTCCTGTTTATTCTATTTGGTACTGTGGTGTAGATGTTTTAGAATAACTTTTTCAAAAATACAAAGCATACAATCAATTATAGTTATTAGAAGATAAACTGATGGTTAAAATGAATTTTTGAACTTTTTAGGTCTAATATTCCATAGGATTATTTTCAATAGAAACAAGATGATTTGTTATTATTATGAGTGAAAAAATCTTATAATTCAAAGCTAACTTTCAAGTTATTCTAAACAAACCAGTTAGACAATGTTCAACTATCATTAAGTAATGTTGTTTTAGCCTTGTTGAATAATTTGGAATCATTTTATCATTAAGTAATGTTGCTTTATCCTTGCTGAATAATTTGGAATCATTTGTGTATTCAAGTAATTTAGAGTAAATGTTCAGAGAGAAAACAGGTTTGAATGGAATTTTAATAATTTGAAATAAATTTAGAATAATGTTAGCACCAACAAATAAACTAATATAGTAAGATACTTCGGCTCTACATTACCTTTTAGTAGATATCTGAATTCTATTTGTTGGCAATCCGTCACACTATATATTATTTTAACAAGTCACACGATCAACGAAATATCTCCAATATTAACTGATATTGTGCAAAAAATTCTATCGTGGTTATTATTGACATGATTCTTTTGTGCATTTAAGCCAGGAATGCACAAAACGTGGCCCGAGGCCCTCTGTTGATTTGTTGGCAATCCGTCACACTATATATTATTTTAACAAGTCACACGATCAACGAAATATTATTTGTAATTTTTGAACAATGCATTTTCAAATTAATATTTTTGTGATGTCAAATTATTTTTACAGTGATTCATTAATGTTTTTAAATAATAGGGTAAAATAATAATCATATTTGTAATAATAGTTTTTTTATTTTTACTGTAGTTGTATGTGTGAAATGAGTAATTAAAAAAAATTGTATATGTGCACAAGTTATCACTGATGCTTAAAATCAGTTTTGCATTTGGCTACTACGAATGTCGAACCTAACATAAAAAAATTGTTAAATCAGTGCATATCATGAATCCAATTAATAATTCTTTGTTTCCTTTTGATTACGTTTCTTTATAACATGTAATTAATAAACATGATATGGATATATAACTTTCGTGGTTTTTTTTGGTGGACAGTGAATCTATTCGGCTATTTGTCTTGACAAGTCTGTGCATCCTTGATTTAAGCAATCATCTCATCCTATTCTGGTTAAACATTTATAATATAATAAAAATAATTGGTGGCCCTCCTATAAGTTACAGTGAATCTATTCGGCTCTTTGTCTTGACAAGTCTGTGCATCCCTGATTTAAGCAATCATCTCATCCTATTCTGGTTAAACATTTATAATATAATAAAAATAATTATTTTTAAAAATCTGATTATAAACTGATTTACTTTACTCAGATATTTATTTTATTTAATATCAATTTAAAATAATTTTATTGAATCATTTTTGTTGATTTTTTTTGTTTTGCTATATGAATTATAAATACAGTATGTATATTTTAGAGATATGTTTATATTACCAAGTTTTTAGTATATACAACGATTGTTATATGAGGTCTCATTTTTTTTTTAAATATTTATAATCATTGAAAATAATCTCTTTTCTTGATGATATGATTTTCCATGTCCCAAGTTCAAATACACAACTCTATTCTTCCATCAGTGACAAGACTATTCAATAAGTTGCTTTCTTCTTATTGGTTGGTAACAGGGCCGGATTTACCAATAGGCTGATTAGGCCACATCCTAGGGCCCAGCGATTCTAGGGGCCCCAAAGTTATCAATCAGTTTTCAACTTTTATGAACTTTTAATAAGAAAAAATGGATTTTTATTAAAGCCGACTAGGCCACATCGTAGGGCCCAGCGATTCTAGGGGCCCCAAAGCTATCAATCAGTTTTCAACTTTTATGAACTTTTAATAAGAAAAAATGGATTTTTATTAAAGTGCTAGATAAAAAGAAATTTTTAATAAGAAAAAATGAGTTTTTATTAAAGTGCTAGATAGAAAGTACTAAAGGTTCTTTATAAGTTAGAAGGAGCCTTTAAAATTAGACACAACTGATTTGAATTTTTAGGGACTCCAAAGCCTTGCTCATCCTAGGGCCCCCAAAAATGCAAATCCGGCTCTGGTTGGTAACAATAGGAAAACTCTCTTTGTTATTCAGACTAGAGGTCTGTTTAACCAAGAATTTATTTGGCAGGGTTAAGTCTGTTTAAATTGATTGGTAATAATAGGAAAACTCTCTTGGTTATACAGACTAGAGGTCTGTTTAACCAAGAATTTATTTGGCAGGGTTAAGTCTGTTTAAATTGAAAAATGCCTTTGAATTATAGTTTGTATTATTTTTTGCATGTCGAGAAAAATTTATCTTATTTTTAACAATATTTGCTATCAAATAAAAAAATAAGTTGTTATTTGAAAACTTATTCTTTCATTGAAAGATAGTTTTAATACATAATTATTTTAGCCATTAAATGTGTTCTAATTTGAAAATTTATTCTTTCATTGAAAGATAGTTTTAATACATAATTATTTTAGCCATTAAATGTGTTCTAAAACAGATTTTTTTTCCATCTAGTCAAATAATGAAAACTTAATTTCCGAACTCTTTCGGAAGCTTATTCTCATTCCAATCAATTTAAATTAGATGGTTTGACTATTTAAAAATTTATTCATATTAATTAAATAATAAATTCTGTTTTGATATTATTATATAATTTTTTATTCCAAATTTGGAAATTTTAGTTATCTGGCTGCAGGATTCATGGCTGATTATATTTTAACAATACAATATGTATATTTGTTTAAAATAATTCATTCATATTTTAATTTTACAGCTGTGATGATATAGAAAAAGTTCAGTTATCTGAATTAACAGTAAATCCTGGTCAAGAGAAAACCAGTCCCAAAGATTTCGAACTGTTGAAAGTTTTAGGAAAAGGTGGATATGGAAAGGTAATTCATTATCTTAAAAAAAATTTTATAAATTTATTTGAATATGAATTGCAGTTTTAGTATTAAGCAAAAGCTTTTTTAAAATATGTTTATTGTGATATATACAGGGTCGTGCAGGTAAATCCGGAAAAATCGTAATGTAATTAAAAATGACAAAATTGGAAGAAAAAATAAATTTATTATAAAGAAACCTAGATAAAAACATATTTACATTATTTACAATTGCAGTTACTCTATGAAACTGCAAGGTTGCTGCTACAACCTTTTCCAGGCGGGTCTCGGTCTAACGAGGTCATGACCTTGACTATGGAAGCTTCAGGGAGTCTTTGCTGTTGTGGTGGGTTTCGTTGACCTTTGATTCGACAACGCCCACACGTAGTAGTCGAGGGGATTGCAGTCAGGGCTTGAGGGAGGCCACAACTTTGGCGACCAGGAGATTGCTGTAAAGCGCAACAAATCGGCGATATCGGCTGACAAATTCGTCACTCCTCTTACAGTCAGACCGTTTTCGATCGATGTTTGACCTGGTCAGGAATGACTTCCTCCATCTCAGACTCCCTGAACCTCTTTGATGACCTTGACTATGGAAGCTTTCAGGGAGTCTTTACTGTTGTGGTGGGTTTCGTTGACCTTTGATTCGACAACGCCCACACGTAGCAGTCGAGGGGATTGCAGTCAGGGCTTGAGGGAGGCCACAACTCTGGCGACCGGGAGATTGCTGTAAAGTGCAACAAATCGGCGATATCGGCTGACAAATTCATCACTCCTCTTACAGTCAGACCGTTTTCGATCGATGTTTGACCTGTTCAGGAATGACTTCCTTTATCTCAGACTCCCTGAACCTCTTTGCTAGGTCATAAACCTGCGTCGTCTTGTAACCGAACCACTCGATTATTTCCCGCGGCATCTTGTTGACTTTCCAGCACGAAGAGACTCGAGTATAGCCACTTTCCGATCGTGCTTTGCACGTGCTGATGATGCGGCAACCATTTTGTGAATGCTTAGTCTCTACCAATGTCACTACTGTGTCACGTGCAAATATAGCCAAATTACCACCCAACCAGAAAAAGCGTAAATTCCTGCATTAATTATTTCCGGATTTACCTGCACGACCCTGTAGTAAATATAAGCGGCATCTTGTTGACTTTCCAGCACAAAGAGACTCGAGTATAGCCACTTTCCGATCGTGCTATGCACGTGCTGATGATGCGGCGGCCATTTTGTGAATGCTTAGTCTCTACCAATGTCACTACTGTGTCACGTGCAAGTATAGTCAAATTACCGCCCAACCAGAAATAGCGTAAATTCCTGCATTAATTATTTCCGGATTTACCTGCACGACCCTGTAGTAAATATAATTAATTCTTTTTAATCCTCATTAATTCACAATGGTCAATATTATATATTATAAAACTCTTAATGAAAAAAACATTTATTATTTTTAACTGTTTTCATTCTTAAATGAAATGAAAGGATATATGAATTAGGTATCTGATTGTCCATCAGCACAATATCATGTTTATTTATTATCTGATTTGGATAAAACTCTCATGTTATTAGATCATACTAGAGGACCAAGATTTTTGAAAATGTCAGTATCAGTTTAATGTAAATAAACAGGTTTTTTTTTTAATCTGCAAGTAATCAGTAATTGACATTATCAGCCATCTGGCCGATTAACCAGTTTTTTAATCAGTCAATGCCTGATAAATTTGATCTATTTCATCTTATGCCACAAAAATTATCAGATAACTTTGATAGATTGAAATGTCAAAATTAAATTTAAATAGAGCACTTAAGCTTATACACTTATATTTTAAAGTGAATTTACTCAGCAAAGATAATGTTTCCAATGTTTTTTTTCACACCATAGAAATGGATCATCATTTTTAGGCAGCAATGGCAAATTTGAGATCTTTATTCTACTAATTCAGTTTTTTTATAAGCATCAGCAGTCTCAAACTCGTGACCTGACAACTCTTTTTTGTGATCTGCATCACATTTATTATAATCTACAAGAGAATATAGAAAATATTCAGAAAAATACAATTTATTTTGATGAAATACCTGAAAATTGATTTTAAATAAATTTTCAGACATTTTATAAATTTTTAATAAATTGTATTTAAATTCAGTAAAATGTAAAAGTTTTTGTAAGTGTGAAATTGAAGTTTAATCATAAAATAAATCACTAAAACTGCTTAACCTTTAATATTAAAGTCCGAAAAAAGCACCATAAGCAGTGAAAAAATAACGTATTTAATTCCTCTGTTCTGTTCTAATTCATTGTATTCTTGTATATACAACTGATGATGGTAGTACCAATACCGAAAACGTTTTTGTCTAATTAAATACGTTATTTTTTCACTGCTTATGGTGCTTTTTTCGGACTTTAATGTAAAATTGAAGTTTATATAAAAAAATGATCATTTTAAAACCATTTTATAGTTGAAATATTAAACAATAAGCCTCTTAGCACTCAAACACTTTATTATCAGAAACATTTTCAATGCTCTTGGCACCCTTTCGGCTTTTACTATAAGCTAACCATGACCTATACTATAAACCCCCATATACCCCCATAGCTTTTACTATAAACCAACTACTTAAGACCAGAGGACTAATACCATTTAAATTTTCTTCTGTAAAGTAAAGAAATTTAAATTGCAAGACCATTTTATAGTTTTGAACATGAATTGAAGCATGTCATTAAGATTAATATTTTAGATACAATTTAGAACGTATGAAAGAAAGCTTTTTATATTTAAATTTTACCAATTTCATTGTAATCCAAGATTTATGGACATTTATGGATCATCTAAATATCATGCAGAGTATCAAGACCTGAACGAGAGGCATAGTCCTTTTTTGATCTCACAGACGCTATATATTTTGTTCTTAACTAAAAACTACTTAATAATTCAATTTAATAACTTCTGTACACTCGACAGTAATTAGCAGCATATAAATAATAATAATTTATTAATCATAATGTTTTTGGTACAGAACTATTTTCAGCCATTTTCCTGAATTACAGGACAAATTTTAAAAAAGTATATAGAATGCACACTATCCTTCATCTATGATATTCAAAAAGCTTTTCGAAATCTAATTATGAGCATAACCAATTATTATTATTTTTTATCATCAGATGCCGATTTTAATTGAAATTATTTAAAAATTATTCAATAACTTTTTTAGAATTAAAAATTATATTAAATTCTTTCTTCTTGTATTTGAAAATACGAGAAGAAAGAATTTATTATAATGCCTTTTAGTATTATGCTAATAATTTTTTTTATATATTTAGGTTTTTCAAGTTAGAAAAATTACTGGAAAAGATAAGGGAAATATTTTTGCTATGAAAGTTTTAAAAAAAGTAAGTGTAATAATAAATAAGCATTTTTGAAGTTAGCTGTGCAATAAAGTAAAAATATTAAAATAATTTAGATATTTTTATTTTCTAAATACAAAAACATGGTATTAATTCAGAATATAGGAGTTTTTCTTATCTGAACATGAATGTATATAATGTATATAAATAGCAAATTTATCATAGTATAACTGTTTATTATTTAATGTTATGATGTAATGTTTAAAAATATAATGTCTTTGTTTCGTTGGTTAATTTTCTTATTTTTTGAAGGAAAATAAAATATAAAATGTCTGTGTCCTCTACTAATAACTTTTGAACTAATTAGTGGGTTTTCATGAAATTTGACTATGATAATCTGCCGTTAATGATAATATTAATGCTGTCATTTAATCCTTTAGCTTTTTCCATTTAAAAATGGTAGACAATCAATTTATTGATATATTTTTCTTTATATGTTTTGCACTTTTCATTGGATTTTTATGAAATTTGGCAGAATGAGTCAATTCAGTCAAGATAATCATGATGATACATCAAATAACACTAACTGCAATCATTTAAAAATTGTGCACATTGAGATTTCAAAGGTTTCTACCTAATACTGAACATTTTGATTAATTTTTATAAGGTTAATAGATTTTAGATTTTTTAGATTCATTAAAAAATCTTTAAGAATTTTAAATTCTTTAAATTCAGAAATGTTAGTCATTGTCTTCTGAAGTGTCCTTGTAATAACTATGGAATTATTTAATAAATTTTATTAGACATTCAAAATATAAATTACATCGTTAAAGATGGATTTGAATCTTTAATCATTTAAAATAAAAGAGTTTGAAAAAGTAGGCAATTAATTCTTTCCAGAATTTCTTCTTTTCGTGAATTATGAAAAGATAATATGAGAGTATTTTATCTAAAATAAAAACATTTTTTTAATCCAAAAAATATTTTTCTTAAATCAACATTAAAGATTAGTAATCATCTTATATTCAAAGTTTTGAAATAAAATATCTTGTTATAACATAAGATTATGATAAAACAATTACTGGCATCTGTTATATCTCTGTTAGAAACATGTCTATATTAAAATTAAGTCTGTTTATATAAAAAATTGCACAGATTTTTTTCTTAATTTCTTTTTTTATATATTGAAATAAAAATTATAGGAAAAAGAAGAGAGAGAAATTTTTTTGTTCTTCCATTCTTTGCTTGTATTTTATTATGAAATGCATTTTAACTTGTAATTTTATTAATGTTAACTTTATAAAGTCAAAAAACATTTCAAATTTATACTTCGTATACAAATAAACATTTTTCTACCTATCAGTTATCAATGATACCTATTGTGTTGAACATTAAGCCTGCTGCAGCATATGAACTTTATGTTAATATTGTATTATTAACCTTTAACGCTCTAAAAGTAAAAAAAATTAATGTTCTTTAAGGTTAAGCCTGCTGCAGCATATGAACTTTATGTTAATATTGTATATTTATATAAACTATATTATTTATAATGTACAGTGATACCTCAGTTCACGAACAAATCGGTCTACGAACACCATTTGCGAACAAATTTTGCTTCGCTTTGCACGATGCTTCGGTTCACGAACACACATGCACGTGACTCGCAGCGCACAGCCTCGTCCCCAGCAGCAATCCAGTTCACCCAGCTCACATGGGTACAGTAAAGCTTCGGTTCACGAACACACACGCACGAAGTGCATGGAATTTCACGTGACTCGCAGCACACAGCCTCGTCCCCAGCAGCAATCCAGTTCACCCAGCTCACATGGGTACAGTAAAGTTCCAACAAGTGTTGATATTTTACTTTATTTAATTAAATTTATCCCTTATTATGGATCTCAAAAAAATTCAAAGTATTAGTTATGGGTACAGTAGAGTTCCAACAAGTGTTGATATTTTAGTTTTTTTCTGATTTATCCCCTTATTATGGCTCCCAAAAAAGTTAAAAGTATTAGTGAAGGTACAGTAAAGTTCCAACAAGTGTTAATATTTTAGTTTTTTTCTTTATTTAATTAAATTTATTCCCCTTAAGGCTCCCAAAAAAGTTAAAAGTGTTAGTGAAGGTGGTGTTAAACACGGCTCCCAAAAAAGTTAAAAGTGTTAGTGAAGGTGGTGTTAAACATGCCACTCCCAAAAAAGTTAAACATGCTTTCTTCTAATATTACTGTTATATTTATCCCAAAAAAGTTAAAAGTGTTAGTGAAGGTGGTGTTAATACGGCTCCCAAAAAAGTTAAAAGTGTTAGTGAAGGTGGTGTTAAACATGCATTCTAATATTACTGTTATATTTATTTCCTTTCTGTATTATTTCCACACATAACCATAACATATTAAAAATTTTTTCTAGGAAAAAACGTATTATTTGGATTTACATTTAATTGCAATTAAAAAAATTGATTCGGATCATGAACAGGGTCAAGGAACGGCTTGTGTTCGTGAACCAAGGTATCACTGTATATGTAACATGAAAATATGAGTATGCATGATGCACATGATATTTGGTTGAATAAAGAAACTGTGATTAGTCTTTTTTTCACAAGAATAATTTTTATTTGTTTGATCACATGCTTTAAAAATATTTTCATGTTTTATGTAAATATAGAAATAATAATTATTGGTGATGCGCACAATTAAAACCTGGAGTCGTGATAATACTACTTCAACTCTTAAGGTCGGTTCCCACTACAGTCCGTCTCCGTCCGAGAGTCTGCGCAGTAAAGTCCTTATGCACAATTAAAACCTGGAGTCGTGATAATACTACTTCAACTCTTACTCTGGAATTGATTTTCATGCAAAGAGTCAATATTCTAATGGCATCATGTGATGCCATTAAAATGTTGACTCTCTGCATCATTTGATGCTACTAATGAAGATTATATTAATTATTTATCAAAAAAAATATTTTTAATTAAAATTAATTAATATATGTTTAGAATAATAATGCTTTAAGGCTAGAATTTATGGCAATTTATAATTTATTTATTTATAAAGATTTCCAGATAACAATTTAAAAATTTTTTTTTTTGCAAATATTTTCGACCACTGCTCTGTCACAGTTGATCGTCTTTCTCTTTTTGATCTAAAATACAATAAACTGCCAGTTTTAATTATAAGTTCGACGGTCATACATATTAAAGAGACTATTTCCGTTCCTTTATCCTTTGCATATGCTATCAACGCTAAAAAGTTCACAATCCCAAACAGCACGTTCATCCATTTTGTTTGTATAAACCACTTTCTTATAAACTTGTTTGTGATTGGCTTGCTCTGGAATTTTTGTCGCTTTAGCTCATTGGCTAAACGGATTGATGTACGGATAGTAGTGTGAACACTTTTGACGGAGTCGATTACGAATGACGGAGTGACGGGGACGGACGGAGATGGAATGTAGCTCTAGTGGGAACCAGCCTTTACTCTGGAATTGATTTTCATGCAAAGAGTCAATATTCTAATGGCATCATGTGATGCCATTAAAATGTTGACTCTCTGCATCATTTGATGCTACTAATGAAGATTATATTAATTATTTATCAATAAAAATATTTTTAATTAAAATTAATTGATATATGTTTAGAATAATAATGCTTTAAGCCTAGAATTTATGGCAATTTATAATTTATTTATTTATAAAGATTTCCAGATAACAATTTAATCAGGCATTTGAAAAAGTCATCTGCTTAGAATGTCATTATGTTGTCTTATTATTGTCTTATTATTCTACATTTAAAATGATATTTATATTATTTTGTATGAGTTATTTAAATGCTAAGTTTAATCATATTTCTCAGTATTTCTGTATTATTCACATAAAATACAGGAAATATACACTTATATTCTTTTATAAGAAAATGGTCTGATAAAAGATGTGGGTTATGGGATAATTTTAAAATTGAGAAAAGAAACCCAAGGAAAGTAATCTATGATATTTGTAATTTATCTTTAGAATGCAATAAAAATTCTTCATTTATGATAATACATAACATAAACCATAAGATTGTTTTCATTTGCAGTTATATTTGATAATTTCATTTAATATGTTTTGTGTCCTTGTTTCAACTTATAAAAATAATTATGAGTTAATACATCTCACGATGGACTATGAGCAAATTTTAACTGTGAAAGCTATTTTTTTAAGTATTTTAATAATTTATTTTCACAATAACAATTATACATAATAATCTGCAAGATTAAATATTGGCTCATAGATTTAAATTCACTTCAGATAACATTTTATCTTACAATTAATTTACATAGCATTGATTTACATTAATTACATAGCATTAATTTACATAGCTCATCCTTCAATCTATTGCTATTCCTTTATAATCAGAAGTATTGACCAACTCATGCTGAACTTTGAAATGCTGCTATTATGCATATTCCTTGTGAGATCCTGTAGCATAATTGAATTAACCTAATATTATAGTTATATTCTAATTTAATACAGCTTAGTTTCCAGTATAAATTCTTTTATACTTAAGAAAAAATAATCAGCAAATATTGTCTTATTAAATTTTAATAATAATAGTAGCCCTATACTAATTCGTGACAATAATCCAATATTCTCTGTGTTTTACTACTATGTTGATTGATTGATGATTTAAAAAAAAAAACTTCCATCATGACTATTGACAGTTCTGAAAATATTTTTATAATGCTTTACATCTGCTGCTTATTATCTTAGCAGATGTAAAGCATTATAAAAATATGAAAAAATATAAATACTGTATACTAGCATACCCGTGCCCGGCGTTGCTCGGGCAGTTCATGGTGTAGTACTTAAGTTTTTTTAAAGACTACTTAAATCTACCTCCACCTCCGATACAAACTTCAAACAATCGTCGATCTTTACAAGAAACTCAAATGTCACTTTTGCCAATTTTACATCAAGACAACACCTCATCAGTTGCCGTTTTTCATTGGCTTTTATACCGGGTGACTTACAGTCCTGTGCTGCTTCATTTACATACTTATATGTAACAAGTGTAAAGTGATTAGCTTACAGAGTAATTCATTCATGTCATCTTCTTTACAATTCATTTCTATATCGAACAAAACATCAATACGGATCATTCTTATATTCACATATCGAATCAGTGGTAAATTTAGTTAAATTAGAGGATGACATCATTACCCGGGACAGCTCCTATGGAGGATGGTTCCGATTCCGTATCACGTGATTGCTAACGATGGAGACGAAGAACGTGGGAAGTAAGTTAACTTTTAAAGTAAAATATAATACATTAAATTATAAGAAAATAACGATAAATAATAGAGTGCATAACAAAATAAAAATAGGACAGGTCAAAGTTAACTTCCTCACAAGCTTCCCTTTGTCTGACAGTTGCAGCAATGTACAGCACATGTACTACTACGGTCTTTCTCAATAAAGTTATTTGTTAAATAAAACCATATTCACTCACTAACAACCAATAATTTCAACAAATAAATATATATAAGTTCAGTAAATAAGATACAGAAATAAAAATATAGAAAATATTAAAAATATTTTAATATTTAATACATAAATTTTTATTGTTAAATGATACATTAAAGATAATTTAATGTTTAAATATTTAAACATTAAATTATCTTTAATGTATTAAAATGTAGGAATTAATCATAAACATATCACTAACACATCATAATAATGATATTATATATATTGATTTCTTAATGTGTGTTATAATTGAGAAATTTTGTTAAAATTAATATTTTATAAATTGCATCATACAAATGCTTACACAAATATTTCAAACTATTCTTAATGTTTGTGCCTAACTAACGGAGCCGGATTTACATTTTTGGGGGACCTAGGACGAGCAAGGCTTTGGGGACCTTAAAAATTCAAATCAGCTATGTCTAATTTAAAAGGCTTCTTATTACTTATAAGGAATCTTTAAAATTTTACTTTTTATTCAGCACTTTAATAAAAATCCATTTTTTTTTATTAAAAGTTTATAAAAGTTGAAAACTGATTGATAGTTTTAGGGCCCCTAGAATCGTGGGGCCCTAGGACTTGGCCTATTGGTAAATCCGGCCCTGCTAACTAATATACTAAATTAAATTATTAAATTAATGCTTTCAGAATTCTGTTCATGCTTTCACCTGAAGAAAAAGGATTATTCTGTGAAAAAATAAAAATTCTGGATAGAAAAATTAATCCTGGTATTACTCGTTTAACATGGATAACATCAGAAGTTTTAAATTATTATATAGCTGATTGCAAGAATAGTTGTTCAAAGGTATCATTTTAAACATGATATAACTATATTAATCAACTAAGACTAAGAATTATATAGATAACAAGGAGATAGATTCCAAATTTTTTACATGCATTGATATAATATATATCTGTGCTGTCCAATTATAATGAACCCGAGGGCCTTAGCCGTGTTTACTAGAGATATGAAGGACTGCAATTACAAAAAAGGGGGAGGGGCTTTGATACTTGATATGCTATTGTCTCAACAAACAGAACACAAAAATATAATACTCTTTGGAAACAGATTTTATTTCCAGATTAACAAACTTTATTACAAAATTACCATATATACTCGTGTATAAGCCAAGGTTTTTTCTCAAAAAAAATTTTCTGAAGTGAGGGGTTTGCTTATGCATGGTTCAAAAAAATCAACTTTTTTTTTGGCTGGAGAAATTGAAGTAATAAGCAAAGCCAATTGAAGTATATAGGGGTTATTGAATGTCTCCTAAAGACCAGAAAGAAAGTTTTGCAATAATTCATTTAATACAATACCAGGTAAAATTTTATCTTATCCCGAAGCAACCGAGTGCATCACGCCGCCGACTCCAACCTGCATCTATGTACTGTAATCAAATAGGCGACGCTGCGCTGCCCAATACGACGCGACACGAAAATTCGACAATCGATCGAGAATCTTACCTAGGATTCATTTTTGAGTGAAAAAGATGCCGCGCTGCCCAATACGACGCGATGCGAAAATTCGACAATCGATCGAAGAATCTTACCTAGGATTCATTTTTGAGTGAAAAATATATTTATATTTCATTATTATGAATTAATATTTTAATCCATTTGCTAGTAATCCATAAATGCATATTATATTTAACTTATCTATGATTTAATTAAAATAGATTAAAAAATAACTAAAATAATATTTAAAATAACGAAAAAATAATAACTATTTAAAATCTGTACTGAAAAATAACTTTAGTCTATCAAAAAAGTTCATTGTTAAGCAAAATGAAAACTTCGAAATCGCATGCTTAACATAGAATATAGACTACCACTTGCTATTATATAATCATGAAGTATATAAGCACTATTTGCAAGGTAATAAAAGTTTTATTGGCATATAACGTTTTCGGACACAATCACTCCCTCATCAGTATGCCTGTGTGACGTAGATGTAGTCCAATGGAATTTTTACTGATACTTAAATATGAATATTTTTAGAAAAGAAAACAGTTATTCAATAACAATAATAAAAAGAAAATATTTTTATGTAAATTATAAAAATTTATTACTATTTGTTAACTTGATATTTTCTGAAGCTACGTCATTCTCAGACATCAATCTCACTTCGGAGTAAAATTTTACTTTACCTGCTGCGATCGAGCGTGTCACGCCGCTGAATTCAACCTGCATTTATACTGTATAAGTACATCAGATAGAAAACGCTGTGCTGCCTGATGCACTGCGACGCAGAAATTCTTGACAATAATCCAAGAATCTTATGTAGGCGCACTGTGTTGGATCACTTTAGCTGAATTATTGTCGAGAATTTTTGCGTCGCGGCACGGTGTCGCCTATCTGATGCACTTATACAAATGCAGGTTGGAGTCGGCGGCATGACGCGGTTGATCGCTTCGGGTAACATAAAATTTTACTTTTTATTATATATTAGTGTTTGTATTATAAAATTTATTTTATATGTATATATTTAAAGTTTCAATAAAATAATTATTTTGGCAAATGGCATTAATATATCGATAACTAAAAATCAAAAATCTCGCGTATAATTTATCGGTTTCAAATTTTGCAGAATTTTAATTGCTAAAGTCAGAATTTATCAGTTTCAGATTTTTGCCGAATTTTAAGTGCTAAAGTTAGGGGATAGGCTTATACATGGGTTATGCATTTTTTACCGATTTTTAAACTCTGAAGTTTGGGGTCGGCTTATACACGGATCAGCTTATATTCGAATATATACGGTATATTTACCAGATTGCATCCAATAAACATGTTAACAAAAGTTATAAAATATAAACAGTTTCGAAATATAAAAAAAGTATGTATGTACTTATTTAATGTGGGTGGGCAGCAGCATTTACAAGGACTGGATATTTACATCCATTCCTGTTTGGCCTAGCCACAGAATATGTAAAAGAGAAGAATCTCTAAGACAGGTTCTGAATTGATTCTTAACTATCTTCATGTTAGAAAATGCACTTTCACACAAATAAGTACTACGAAATCTTATTACTTTCCAACCAAAATCATAAAAGTTAGTAAAATGTTCATTAAACAAAGTAGTTTACCCATGTGATTTGTTATGAAAAAGTCATTTTCCCCACCGCTAATAATATACTGTACTCGATTTTCGTTTTCTATTTTACATTTTCTGTCATTTATTTCACAAAGCAACGAACTTATGGTAAAATAAAAATTAAATTAAATGAAAACGTAAAATAAAATTAAATTAAACAATAAAATAAAGTTAAAACAGAATCTCACAACAACAATTCACACAATCATTGAAATGGTGTGTGTTAGAAACCAAAAAATAACTAAAATACAGTCATAATTCAAAACTTTAAACTGAAACAGCTAAAACTAAAATTAAGGTGATTGAAAGTCTTATAAAAATATGATGTGATTGACAGCTTGTTGATCATTAAATAATTATTAAAAATTAAGAAAAATTAATTAGTTGAGTTAATATAATTCAATTTTAGGATTGTTTTTATTGATTAATTAATTGAGTTAATATAATTCAATTTTAGGATTCTTTTTATTACAAAAAAAGTAATAAATAAAAGTGAAAAATATTAAAAAGTAATATTATAGTAATAAAAAAAAGTGAAAAAAACATTAAAAAGCAATATTATATCACAAATCGTGAAAGCCTCGCTGGCCGCATGCAGCCCATGGGGCTGCCTTTTGGACAGCCCTGATTTATATAATAATTAAAATTTATGATAAATAAATATAAATACATTTAATACATTTAACATATGTTTAATTGAATTTTATATTTTGTTTATATGTGATTAAGTATATATATATATATTTTTTTTTATTTCAAATTTAAAATTGAAATTGAATTATTTGTGTTAAGTACTATAAAGTTACTTTCAACTATGATGAGCATCAAGCTCACTCTAGGGGCAGAGACAACCTGGACATTTGTCCAGGATGGCAAATCTAAAGGGCGGCATTTTGATTTTTAATGTGACAAAATATAAGTTAAATATTTAATTAATCGGAATTTATATTTGCTTATTTTTTCTCTGGCAAAATTTCCATGCAATTTACATTTTGTATTTACTGTTTTTGCCTAGAAGCTAAAAAAATATATTTGCAATCCTTAATTTTCAAAAAAACAATAATAAAAAAAAGGCATGCTTAATTAAATAACAAAAATCACTAAGTATCTAAGTCACACAACCACCGGAGTGCTGCATGAACTTGTTTGAAACAGGAATATGAAGGAATATCATGATCGACTTTTTTATTACCTCTAATCTCTAAAGGGCAGTTTCATTACACAATAGCATTATTCTTGTTAATGCATCAGTGGTGATAACCATTTTATTTAATATTATTTAATTATTAAATTATTTATTTAATTTAATAAAAGATATATACAGGGTGAACCAAAATGAACGCAACAGCAGCGAAAAAGTTAAAGTCCGGTGTAAGTTAAAAATCGTATTTATATCAGCAGGTATGAAATAAGAATTCAGAAAAAATATCGAACGTTATTGTTTACACGGAATGAATACTCCAAACAAGAAAAAGTGCAGAAAATCGAAAAATAAAAAAAAAGTTATAAACGGAATATAAACCAATGATGATAAACCAGAGTAAGATGCATCGACAGCCGCCGCCATGTTATTTCAGTCGCGCGACGCGTTTCATGTCATCACGTGATCAACACGATGACCCATCGCTTTATTCAAATTAGATGAAGTCGCTACTTCGAACATTATCAAGTAGCGAACGCGTTTTTACTTATTTCATTTTCTAATATTAACTTATTTTCATAGTTTGTCAAATATCTTTTATATAAAAATGTCGAATAACATGTAATTATTATTTTACTTCTTTCAACGAAAGAAAAGCTGCCTGTTATGTGATACGTATTTAAAAAAAAATTATCTGGCTTTATAATAAAGTCACTCCGATTTTATTATTCATATATGTACTTAGCTATATACAGTATAAACAAATAATTTATTTCTTAAATTTATATTTTAATATTTTCCTTACACTTAAATTTTATTTAATTTGTGTCCTGTACCCGATTCTAATATTACATTATTTACTTTTTATATGGTGTGTTCGCACATTTGCTGTAAAAGTAAGTGCAAGAAAACATGTGATTTATTAGTAAATCACTTCTTGACAAACCAGATATTATTTAAATTAGTGAAAAATTGAAATGGAATAACTGATAAAGGTTATTCCAGTAATTATTAAGATCACAGATAAAAAGTAGGAATCAACACTTATTCTTAGCTGGTAGACCAAGCAATATGGGAAAAACGCCGCATCATTAGGAATCTGAACAAAATATTAGTTTAAAAAAGCGCATGAATTACGTCATATCAGAAAGTAAATTGCCGTCAGTTAATTTCTACGTGTGAAATCAAATGATTTAAGTATTTTGTGAATAGACAAAATATTTAAATCATAGAATGTTTTGTTTAATTATTTAAGTTCGTGCGTACTATTATTAACCAGTTTGTCAAAGAAAAAGCTAGGAAAATGAATATTTTAGTTATACATATAATAAAGATACTTTTGTTTTTTCTTTATATAGTTTGTTTTTGTTCATATAGATTATTTGAATTTTGTATGAATTTTATTTTTTTTTATCGGTAATATATTGACTTTTTCTAATTCTAAAACTTTTGTAAAACTTCATCGGTCATCCCGCTTCC
>AYEL01073749.1:0-73629 GCA_000484575.1 Olivierus martensii
TTGATTGTTGCTTTATTATAGTTTCAATAAAGCATTTATTAACACTTTTGTAAGTGTTTCGAGTCTAATAAATTTATATTTTTTTGTTATTTAACTTGTTTGAGAAATTATTCCTATTATTAGTATAAGTTTCTAACATCGTTGTTTGTTCTAGCTCTAACACTTAATCGGCACTTTTAGTTTAAGTTCCGATTTCTGGTCTTGTTTCGTCAGTTAGACATTACATTGTGTTAGGTTGTTTTGTAGCTAATTAAATTTAAGTTAGAATTAGTTTAAGACCTGAGCTCAGGCAGAACTCTGGAATTTGCAGAGTTGCTAACTGCTAGGCTTAGTTATAATTAATAGTATTGCATTCGTTCTACCCGCGACTTTGCAAGCTCAACTACAGTGTTGCCAGATATATTCTATCTGAACTTCAACATTATTAACTAAGAAAAAAGTATTTTGTTCAATATTATCTATTTTGGATAAAATTGAAATATAACAGTCTACATGTCTCATTATTTAATGATAATTTTTTGTATCACTCAATATTTTTGAAAAGCATTGATAACTTAAAATGTCTTTTGATAAATCAATTTATAATATAATATTAATTATTATGTGATATTATTTTTATTGTAACAAATTTTAATAAAAAGTTGACATTAAAATACTTTATTGAATATGAATGAAGATACACATAAACTCTATTCAGAGAATTTGCATATATTATCATTCGTGCTAATCCAGCAACTTTAGATTTCAAGTGCTGTAATTTTAAAATATGCTGAATTTTAAAGAGAGAAATTCACATTCATCAGCTAAAACACTAATCTAAAAATATATGATTAGCTAGATGAAAAAATAACTTTTATAGCAGAGAAATGTGGACATCCAAATTTTTGAGTCAAGTCAAGAATATAAGTAAAACTTTACAGTAAATTCAATTTTTCAATTGCATTTGAATCAAATTAATCTTTAATAACAATAAAAACTGAATTTACCTAAATTAGTATTTGAGTTTGTATCTATATTTTTAATATAAAATTTTATAACTCAATCACTTTGGGGCAACATTTCTCATAAATATTACTCAATATAAATGGAATTTATGTATATTATTGAAATCTTCTAGAGAATATTTAAAAAATTTTTAATATCAGATAATATTTATGTGAGATATTATCTCAAAATATCTTGAATAAATAAATGTAAATAACTTTTCTTATAGTATATCAATAATATAAACCTGTTATTGATTTTTTTCAATAGACTTTATTCTTCAATGTGTCCCAACAACAAATGAGAACATATGTGAATTTTACCTAAATAGGATAATAATTACTTTCATTCATATCAGATAATATTTATGTGAAATATTATCCAAAAATAATTTGCATAATTATTTGCAAATATTAATATTTGAGAACTTCGAGCAGGAAAGAAACAACTACATTTTTAGAAAATCAAAACTCTTTTATTAAATAAAGCAGTTTTGGCTCTAGCGAGCCCTCTTCAGTATTTAAGAACAATAAGCAAAACAACAGTTATTCCTAAACAGTTATGTTCTAAATTCTAATATTCTAAAGAATTTTTTTAAACAATTTTTAAAAAAGTTCTTAGAACGTTCCTTCAGCGTAGTACTATCATGCTACAATCTTAGCCCATTTTAGAAAGCCTCAGGGAGGAATATTATTAACTACAATGAACTGGAGAAGATAAGCCTAGCTTGGGAATTTTGTCAGAAAGAAAAGACGGAGATACAAAGGGTAAGAAAGGCTCACAAAAAATGAGTGAATATTGTGAATAGAAAAAAGTGTATTATTTTCATAGGATTAATTGTAGCCAATAGTCTACTAAATGTATTAATGGGCTAAGACTGTAGCATGATATTACTATGCTGAAGGAACGTTCTAAGAACTTTTTAAAAATTGTTTAAAAAAATTCTTTAGAATATTAGAATTTAGAACATAACTGTTTAGTATTAACCATTGTTTTGCTCATTGTTCTTAAATACTGAAGAGGGCTCGCTAAAGCCGAAAGTGCTTTATTTAATAAAAGAGTTTTGATTTTCTAAAAATGTAGTTTTTTCTTTCCCTGCTCGAAGTGCTCAAACATTAATCTTTACGAAATGGAGCAGTGCAATAGTATGATAGATCTAAATGCAAATATCTTTAGAAAAATGCTTTAAACTCCTAAGTAAATGAATTGTGGAAAATTACCAACATTTAATAAGAGCAGTGAAAGAACAGTTAAGCAAATCACAAATTAAGAGAAAGTTTTATTTCAATTTTTTTTCTCAGCTCTTCTGATGAAGATGCATTTTGTCTATTGAGTAAACTCTCGTTAGTCATCTGTTTAAATTTCTAGCTATATAAAAAATATTACTATTAATTTTTTCATAAATTTTTTTAACATAAGATGTTATATTGTTTAGTTTTACTATTTATTTAAAATTACTTTGGAAAAGTGCAGTTTAGAGTCAGCCCATTTTGGGAAGATTGACATCTATTTTTATTTTTCCATTATTTTAGTGCAAACTACAGGATTTAGAAATGAAAGTGAATGTATGAGAAATGTAATACATGTTAGCCTTAATGTAATTTGAAAAATGACATACCTTTTTTGGTGAAATTTAGTAATTGCATGAGCTATTTTTTCTCTATGGATAATGGTGATCTAATAAGGGACCTTCTTGATTTTGTGAATTTGATTTCTTAAAATGCATAGTACCATTTGATAGAACACCTTAAGAAATCTCTAAACAGACAACATTTATTAGCAAACCATTGATGAGATGAAAGCTGCAGAATTTCAAAGTTCACAGAATAACTGGTATTATATCATTTTCAATGAATATAGTACATATTTAATTGTAACTATTGTATAGACTTATCTTAAAGATGATTGTGTGATTTAGACAAAAATGGGAGGAACAGTGAACAGATATGAAGAAAGGAAAAGATGGACAATTGAATTTGTGATGTTTCACAAATATTGAAATTGAAGCAGTAATCAACAATGTAATGAATGTTTCAAGTCACTATCAAGATATTCAGTTTTGCAGAAAGTATATCGAATCATATTTTGGAAAATTGGAGTTGTAAATTGAGAGTAAGTGAAGAAGCATGTCATGAACCTGATAATCCACCATAACCTTTCTTCAAATGTGCTCATTGTTTTTTTCATTTTTGTCTGAACCACACTATATTCTTTAAGGTACACAATAGTTGCAATTAAACATGTACTATATTTGTTGAAAATGATATAAAACTAATTATTCTGTGAATTTTGAACTTCTGTAGCTTTTGTCTCATCAGAGGTCTGTCAATAAATGCTGTTTGTCTGTTTAGAGGTTTCTTAAGTTGCTCTATTGAATGGTGCTATACATTTTCAGAAATCAAATTCACAAAATCATGAAGATCCCTCATATCATGCAATTGTTGTAAATTAGGGATTTTGGATCTTTGCAGCAATTGGTGATCATATGTTCTTTTAATTCTTCATTTCACCTATATAATAAAAACTGGGGGCACATGTACAGGTGGTTTCAAAAAAATGTTCACCTAGATGAAAGATGTTCGGCTTTCTCACAATATTTACAAACCAATGAGATTAATCTGTTCTGGTGTGAATTTGAGTTTGCAGGGCTTTGGATGATTCCATTTATTTTTTCTAAGTAACAGGGTTAGATAGGCTTAATGACAGGTGTTCAATCATTTTATCTGAAAACTGATTTTGAACATTTATTAGTAAAGTTTTAAGTTATTATTTACAAATTAATCTATGTTATTATTAATTTAGGTAAAATGAAGCATTATATAGTCATAATTACATGAGTAATTAAGAGATAAGTTGTCAAAGCACCAAGTAAAACACTGGCAATAGCATAATGGCAAATATGGGAAGTATTTTATTTGAAAATGTATACTTCTTTTTGCATTTGTAATAAAATTAAAAACTGTTCCAAACAATTCTCATTGATAAGTGTTTAATATCCGTTGATTGACCAAATGATATTTGGTTTCCATGACAACTTTATCATTGCTTTTAAAAAAGAAAATATAAAATCTGAACGTGAGTATCAAAACGAATTTTGTGTTATTACGTCTGTTTTGGTTTTCTACTAATTTTTCTAATAAGGGTATAATAATAAATCAGCCTTATTCGAAGTGGAAAAAATTATAATTTATTATGGAAGTACTTTCGACTTCATTAAGTCACCATTAGCCATACATAAAATTTTATAATTAGAATCATTTATTATGATTCTAATTATAAAATTTTATGTACTTTCGACTTCATTGAAGTCGAAAGTACTTCCGTAATAAATTATAATTTTTTCCACTTTGAAATATGGCTGATTTATATTATACCATTAATACAAGTGGAAATTTATTTATACATTATTTTCTAATAAGAGTTTATATTTGTGTTGGATAGTCAAATTTATAGTTTGTTTTATTGATACCATGTCTTTTTGAAATTTCGATATAAAGACAAAGAAACTATGCCTTTCTGAAAGTTCAGTATAAAGACAAATTATAACAGATTTCAATATTACATATTTACCTATTATGTTCTATTTATTTTAATAAAGATATAACTATCTTTAACTTTTTGTATTTTTATTGTTTTCACCAAAACATTATAAAACAATTGGACTTGATTTGTAAAGATATAAATGCTGGTCTAAGTTTTTACAAAATTTCATTTTAAAAAATCATTTCTTATAAAATACATTATTAATTATATCATTAAATGTTTATTTTGAACTAGTCATATATAAATATGCATTTGCTTTAGATTTATCAAATAATTGTTTTTTGAATATATACACACTATTTATAAATCTAGTTATTATAATTCATAAAACATCACGCTGTCATTCTCAATATGAAATATTTTTTCAGTTTAACCTTAAAAAAAATTCCTGTTTATGCAAATAAAATTTCATTCTTATCCTCGACAGGAATATATTAAAAATCTCTATATATAGTTTATATACAATATATGGTGGCAAGCAAATACAGTATAGTTATATTAGCATATTAGAATTTAAAAAATTATCCTCTAAATGTCCTACTATCTGTACTTTTTTCAACTTTATATAATCATTTGTTTTTCAGATCCAAGACAAACTTCACTTTTTTTAAAAGGGTAGTAGGTGTCATTTTGACCATATTTGAAATGAGCATTTCATCCTGAATTCAGTGATACAGAACGTGCCTATCTTATCGTTTATGAAAACCTCAAAAGAGCCACGTTGTCTTTACCACAATGTTCATGGTGATGATTCACTGCCATCACTGCTGTGTGGCTGAATCATCAGCCAGAAATGATATGTTATTCTACAAAAAACATTGTGTTCTTGTTCGAATATTAAATTACATTGATTTTTTATGGTGTTCATTAATTTTTGCATATTTTATCTCATACTAACATTTCTACAGTGCATCATTACTCTTTACAGTATCTATGCAATAATTAGTATTTAAAAATTTAAGTGAAAAAAGAGAGGATACAAATTTTAATAATGATTGGATATGCTGAGAGGTGTTGAAATAGCAAACTCTTTTCAATGGAATTCATCTTAACCGAAAGCCCATCTCCAAATCAACTGTTTCAAAGACATTGCAGAGGTTTAATGAAACTGGGAGTGTTAAAAATCGATCAAAACCTGCATGGCTAAACAGTATTACTAATGATGAAAATTTGTTGACAGTTGTGTTAGACATCATAGAAAATCCAAAATGTTCTATACAGCAGTTGGCATTGAACAATGATATGAGTAGATCAATCATGAATTAGATCAATACAAAAAAAATAAAAAATACTGAAACTGGGAAAGTACCATCCCTATAAAATGCACTTGCTGCAAGAACTGAATAAAAATGATTTTGACAGCAGGATTGAATTTTGTGAAACAATGATGCACAGGATAACTGAGGATGGTAACTTCATTAACCATGCACTATTTTCTGATGATTTTACTTTTTGTTTAAATGGACAGATTAACCCCCATAATTGTAGATTTTTATTCAGACATTAATCTGTATTAGATGGAAGAGGTTCACACCAGCGCTCACAAAAAATTGGTATTTGGTGTGGCATCATTGGTCAACATGTTATAGATCCATTTCTCCTTGATGGTAATTTAACATCTGAAAGATATCTACAACTTTTACAACAACAAGTTAAACCCTGACTAAGGAAATCTTCTCAAACTATGAAAATCCGTATCTGCCAGCAGACACCATATGGTTTCAACAAGACAAAGCACCACCCCATTTTTGACATCAAATATGGCAGTATTTAGACAAAACATTTCCTGGTAGATGGATAGGACACAGAGAAACAATCGAATGGCCACCTCGATCACTCGATTTAAGTTCTCTTGAATTTTCTTGTGGGATTATATAAAAAATCGAGAATATCTTAACAGAATAATGTATATAGAGGAGAATGAATGAAAATGCCAGTATTTCACCAAATACTTTAATTGATTCATTGCAAAACTTAGTTCAATGTGTCCATTATTGCCAGGAAATAAACGGACAGCACTTGGAGCATTTTTTATAATCTTTGAATTTTTTTTTTTTCAATAATACAGTATGTTCATTGATAATATAACTATTGTCTTTATTATCATTTTCCAAAACTAAGATTTCAATATCTTATTAGCATTTTTGCAATACTTTTTGTAGAATAGCATCCCATTTCTGGCTGAAAATTTGGCCACGTGGAAGCATCAGCAGCAATCGCAGTGAATAATTGTCATGAACATTGTGGTAAAGTCAGCATAGGTCTTTTGAGGTTTTCGTAAAAGATATGATAGGCATGTGCTATATCACTGAATTCAGAATGAAATGCTTATTTTTCAAATATGGTCAAACTGACTCCTAGTGCCCTTTAAAAAAATGAAGTTTGTCTTGGATCTCAAAAACAAATGATGATATATAAAGTTGAAAAAAGTATAGATAGAAGGATGTAAACACTCCTACATCATGCCAAATTTCAAAGAATTCCAATAAACTGTTTTCAAAATATTTAGCCATTTCCATTCATTTTATCCACCCTGTATATATGTTATATATATATAGGGTGTCCCAATAAAATGTATACACTCTTTGAAAGTTCCTAACTACAAGTTTTTGTTATTTTTTCTGATCTGACTGCTTGAAGTAATGGCTGAAGTCAGACTAAGCTTTGAGGAAAATAAATTTATCCTAAAGTGCTACTGGAAGACTGAAAACATAAGTGAAATGCAAAGACAATTTAAAATGGAGTTTCAATGAGATGCACCAACATGACTCATAACTGCTCGTTTGCGAGATAAGTTTGAGATGGAAGGAATTCACTGTTCACAATGATCATAAGAAACATTCAGGAAGACCATGGACATCCATTAGCCCCACAAAAGAAAGAGAAGTCATTGAAATGTTTAAGAAATATCCTAGAAAATCTCTTCATCAAGCAGCTCATGAATCAGGACTTCCAAAATCAAGTGTCCATTGCATTTTGCAGCATTTCTAATGGAAATGTTTCATTCCTAGATTAATTCATGCTCTCACTGACGTGAGGGCCTATCTTGACAAAAATCTGGTTAACAGATGGATAGGATGCAAAGGTATCATTGAATACCCCATACTCACCAGATTTAACACTGGTCAGGATCAGCCCTAGGCAGTAGGCAAGGTAGGCGACTACTGCCTACAGTGGCAAAATTTAGGAACAGCAAAACTGCCTGAACTAGAGTGGAAAAAAATAAACACAACCCACAAAAATATATTTTGATTTCTTGAATCTAGAAAGTAAATGAGTAGTAAAATCAAATACAACAGAAATAGACAGGCTTCTAAGCATTCCTATATTTTGAGATGAACTGCAGACTGGATTTAACAAGCTTATTCAAATGTAACAGGAATAGACATGCTTCTCACTTCAATATGTAAATTGTAAGATGCGTCTGCACCACAGACAGGATTCAACAAGTTTCTTCACCGACATATAAAAGAGAGTCAGATTTAAAACAATGCTTCCCCTGTGGGTAAGGGGTTAGAATATGCCCGCCTGTCCAACCCCACGTGTCATAAAAGGCAGCTAAAGGGGACATCTCGTACCATTTGATTGTTGTAGCGTCTGTCACTGGGGTCTCACTTGCAGGTCCCTATATGGAACCAGGACTGCTGGTGGTACCCAAATCCATCATTAGGATCTGCGATGGGACCCCATATGGACATCTGTCTGCCTGGCAGGTATGCCTGCCTCAAACCATATATTCATCCAAACCTATTTTCGGAGGAAAAAGTCCCAGCTAGAACCTCCATATTACACGTGAAATATAAAAAAAACAATGCTTTATTTATGCAACATCGTCCAGTTGTAGTAGTGATACAGTAGCTCTGTTCGATTTGACTACACTGTTACACTAGTGTATGACGGTGTAGCACTGAGACATTTGATTTGGCCAGTGTAGCTACACTAACGTGTTCAATTTATAAGTGTAGTGTAAAATTTCTACACTATTCTACACTGACTGGAGACACAGTGTAGCAGTGTAGAAAGTAACGAGTAATTGTTGATATAACCGCCATCTTGCTAATCTTGAGCTGCTATTCATTTTGACTAGAAAATAATCCAATACCAATACACCAACTATACATTAAAAAGCTACACTAGTGCTGCCAGTTTAGTCAAATCAAACAGAGCTAGTCAGTTACAAGTGTAGTGGATGTGGAAAGTGATTTTTAGAGGTAAGTAGGCATTATTTGTTATACACCTAACATTCTAAATTCGCTCAATGATTTTTTCAGACGACTTCACTTTTTACGTATTTATGTTTAATTCAGATTTTCTATAGAACTGTTAAACTGATTTCAATAAAACTTAACGCTAAATATCCTCAATGATTTCTAGCATGGGTGTAGATAAGGGGGCAGGGTGTACTTCCCTCCTCGAGGTCGGAAGATTCAAAATATGTTCCAAAATAAAACAAATTCACTTTTTCCTCAAATTTTTCCTCTATTCAATTTGTGCCAAAGTTTAGACTGTGACTCAAATTCTTTTAAAAGTTTTAGTTGGTGTCCAAAATAAAGGCAATTTTTGGGTGGAAATACACTGCTTCTTTTCAAAGATTTTTGCACTAAATTATCTATATTTCAACAATATTTTTAAAAAATTTTAGTCAGTGACACTCAAATTCAGCAGTTTTTAATCCCTGACCCAAAAAGAGGAGTATTATAAGTTTGAAGCCTCTGTCTGTGGCATCATAGCTGCCAAACGGATGAGCTGATTTTAATGCGGTTTGTTTTGTTTAAAGGCTGGTTTAGTCAGGATGGTTCTTAGGTATATTTGATGATATTCACTTCATGCATCAGGGGATTTTATAAAGCTTACTTTTAATTATTAAATAAATTTTTGTATGTGCTATTATATATATTATTTCTTGAGTACACTGCAGCCTCTCTGACCCAAGTGGATTTGTATTATCCCTCCCTAATAAAAAAGCTATCTAAGCCCTAATTCTAGATAATTAGCTCTGCGTTCGAAAAATTTTAAACCAATTCAAATCACACCTTTTGTCTTTTATGTTCTTAGCATTTAGAACTTTAGTCATCCTGTTACACTCACAAAAATGCACACAAAAAACAAAGCTCTAAACGATAAATACTTTATTTATCCTGTTTAGAGCTTTGTTTTTTGTGCACATTTTTCCTAGCATTTAGGTTTGGTTGCTATGTTATGCACATTTAAACTTAAAAATATATAACTACCTTTGTAAAACTGCTGACCAATTAAGAATTAAATGTTTTTTGTGATTTTTAAAATATATTTCTTTATGAACAGTGTTTAAACACATGCAAATCTGACCCATGCTTTTACCTTCCTGAATCGCTTATGCAAATAGGCTGAAAAAGTATTTAAATTGACAAAAGATCAGAAATATTTTATATTATTGTTTTCAAACAATTTGAATTATTTTTTGAAACATGTCTGTCAGTTTGTACTACGATAGTGACACGGCTCAACCAATTTTAATGAACTTTTGATGTTGATAGCCCACAGCAAGTAACCGGGTAGTAATGGGAGGTTGAAAATCATATATATGTGGTTTTGACTGTTCAATTAACCTTATCAAATCTAGCAAGGCCTATCAGATACTTAAAAAGATTGTTTTATTTTAGAATATCTGATGGAAGAAAAAGACTATATATGAAAAGTGTTCATAACTTCTGCTATACTAGGAGATACCAAAAAATGAATAGATTATACACTGAAAAAAAATCAATAAATCAATATAATTGTTCGATAAAATACTTACAATAATTATATATAAATTTTTTCATATGCACATACTTTATAATTATAGATATAAATATAACTTGTGTATGTCTACAGTATTTTGTATCAATATTGACAAGTCACAAGTTCCTTCAAATTTTTTATACTTGGTCTTTAAAGCAATATTTGCATTATCACAACAAAATAAGCTAAATATATTATTATATAACGTTAAAATATTTAACATTATATTCTACTTCCGAATGATAGATGACATGAAGCTTACAGAATTATAATGAAGTTGTATTTCTTTCAATTATAAATACTATGGGTGATAAATAATATATCTGCATAAACAAAGTTAATTTTATTTTCAATAGATAGAATATAATGTTCTATAAACTGAGAGTTATTCGACATCATAAAATAAATTAATAAAAAATCTATTAAGTCATAATTAAGAAAAACATCAGTTAGAGAGAAATTTTGAACAGTGAAATAACATACAAAATATAACAAAAATTACACTAACAAAAACGGAAATTGTTCATTTGAAAAACCTTTCTAGTCAGTAAAAAAATAAATATAGAGTTGATTATTGAAATTATAAAGGTAGAGATGAAAAATATATCTTTTTATTGAATCATTAGGAATTAAAATATATTAATTGCAAAAGTAAAAAAGTTTATCATACACAAAGAGTACCATTCTTATATCCAAGTTTTCTATGTTATAAAATAGATATGTTTCGATGAATGATCTGTTAAATATTAGATTAAATTAAAATATATATTGCATATTTTATGTAATTCGTGTTAATTTATAAATAATATTTTTGAATTTAGTAATTAAAATTTTCGATTATTTGTTATATAAAAATTCATCCGATATTTAGTAGATAATAAATGGTTAATGAGGTAAAGTCGTGAATAAGTTAATAGCTATGTATATATTTTAAAATACGTAAGCAATTAGTTCCAAAAGTATAGTTAAAAAGATTAGAGAAAAATAATCAAAATAATAATTACAATCAATAAATGCAAATAATATACAAAGACTATATATTAACAATATTATATGTGACTGAAATTATATATTAGTTAATAATCTTGTGCCCTGAACAAAATTTTTTTCGTAGAAACGAAATTTTATTTTAAATGTAATAAATGTAATGTTAATTATTTTTAGTATCATTGGAAATTAAATTACTAAAAAATAATTAATTTTGATTTTGAAATAGTTACCAAACAAATTGTTTTTTCTACCAACGGATGGAGTCAATTTGGCAATAAACGTAAATGATATTTGTGACAAAAGTGATTGACATTGAGGATATCATCCTTACATAAACAATAAATCATCAAATCTGACATGCTTCTAGTAGAGTAATTGCTCTGAAGTATTTCTTTTGTTCCATGATAAATAAAATATTAGGCTATTGAATCATATTTTCTTATTTTTTTAAATTAATTTTTAAATAACTTTTATATTTATATATTAAATAAACGAAATATTATTTCCATTAATTGAGAAATAGTTTTACAAAATTTATAAATGAAGGGAAATAGTAAATAATTAATAATGAACAAATCATCAATTTAAAGTTTTTTTATGAACATCAATGTTTCATTTTTAGGAGAAACATGAAAAAATTTGAGTTTGTTTATGATATAAAGCATGAATTACAGATGTCGCAATAAAAATAGTAAAATAGTTCTTCCGTGTCTCTATTTGAAACACTAAGATTATTAAAAATATTTAAGGTTTCTATAAAAATATCGCATAATTGAACAAACAGTTTGTGGTGAAACGTGTTTAAGTTTTTTTTGTCATATTATTATTTTTAATCGAGTATTTTTTATGAGGCATCTCTTAATTAGCTTCTAACTCGGATATTCAGCCAAGAATTAACAATGAATAAATTAATCAGAACTTTCACCGAAAAAATAAAAAAAAAGAGCTGATTCAACATAAAAGTTGCACAGTAGACGTTCAATTGATATTTTAATTCTTTTATCCGACTAATTAATTCCGATCTAATCAGTTCAGATTAAAGGTGTTTTTATTGCTTATTTTGAAGTAACTCTTAAAAAATTTTGTTTTGAATACAAGTTGTTCGAATAATAAAATGTTACTTTTACAGATTTTCATGGCATATTATTCAAATTTATTCAATTTTGCTATAAAAAGCGAAAGGAAGCAGTAAACATGAATAAACGATAAATAAACGATTCGCTTGCAAGATTTATATATTTTAAAGGTAATTTTGAAGATTTTTTCGTTTGCATTTTATTTTCCATCAATTATTAGAACATTAAAGCATAGACAAATTTACAATCAAATATTATTGACCTCTGCATTTATAATTAGATAATTGATAAGCTATATAATATAAAGTAAATATAAAATAATCTGTAATTATAAAATAAAGATTTAATCCGCAATCGAAGAGGTGACAACGTGATTCAATTAGTCAAAAATAATTCCCTTTACTTGATCAACGGTAGAATCACTAGTGACTATCCTGCTGAATACACCTACTGTTCTTCGATGGGTAGGTCCGTCATAGACATATTCATACTTTCTCAAGAAATTTTAGATTGCTGTGTTTCACTAACTGTTGACTATTCCCTCTGCTCTGATCATGCCCCAATTCATCTAAATCTAAGATTGCTATTTCACTAACTGTTGACTATTCCCTCTGCTCTGATCATGCCCCAATTCATCTAAATCTAAAGAGTTTCCCAACAACTAACCCATCTACTCCAAATAATTTTGCTAAACAAACAACTTTAAGAAAATACAAAGATATCAAAAATATTCAAGATATATTTGCTAACGAATTAAACAAAACTATTCATGATCTCCATACTCTTGCTTACACTTACTCTGAAATTATATTCATCTACACCCAAGTTATCAATAATCTTAAACTTCAAACTAACCCCAATACTCATTGGAAACAATTAAAGCCGCTTTCGACTCAATTAATCTTTCCAAACTAATCGACAAACTTTTACTCCACATTAATAGCTCTAAATTTTTACATATTATAAATAAATTGTTCTCTAAATTTTCGGTTGAAATCTACCAAAATCACCAACTCTCTGACTCATTTCTTATCCCCTCTGGACTCCCCCAAGGTGAACCACTTAGCCCCTTATTGTTCATTTTTTTCATCAACGATCTTTTTTCAATTTTTAATAATTCCAACGATGGCATTTGTATAGACAATCAAAATATTCAACTTTTAATTTATGCTGATGATATTGTACTTGTTGCACCCAACAAGATCTCTTTACAACGTAAAATCAACGCGCTTGTTAACTACGCTTCCTTAAATAATCTGTAGTAACTTATAATAGTTTTATAATTATCTAATACCATTACTTAAAATTTTATTTTTTTCCCATCGTTTCTATATATAGAATTATAGTATAGAATAGTAAATTTATTTTTTATTTATAAAAATACGAAATACGTTGTTATGTTTTTGAAGAAAACTGATTTTATCTTTCATGTGAATTGAATTGTCCCATTTGAATTTATGTGAATTCTACATAGGGAGTTTCTAAAAAGACCTGATTTCATATTTAATCCAGATCTGAAAAGAGCAATCGTAGCAGAAATATTCTCCATCATTCCCAGAGCAGATGTTTACTATAATGCTTTACCTATCGAATATAAAACTAGAAACTTTGCATAAGGAGAAATATATCATTTTTAATAATAATAATTCAAAAACAAATATAAAATAGTAATTTTTGCATATACAGTTTGTTGTTTAAGAATATTTTAATATATTGTGAGTAACTTATATTTGAATTTTATTTAAGCGAATGTAATTTCCAAGAGACATCTCGCTTTGTATTAAACATTATTATAATTAAACATTCAGTAAATAAATTATAAATAACCAGAGAATAAAAGTTTTTATATATATTCTAACTATAAAAATTGGTGACTACCATTATTATAATTATTATTTTACTGTACTATGATAATGTCTAATAAAATATTATTCTCAATCCTATAAAAAATAAATCGTTTTTTAATAAAAGTTATGATAGGGGCCTATTAATAGAAATTTGAATTAACGTAAATGATATATACTTAAATTAATAATTGATTTATTAAGAAATGTTGATTTGTATTTATTTATAATTAATATTTCGTTATCATTATATACTAACAGGTTGATAATCAAAATTCTGGCAACCTCGGGACCTGAGGATTGCCGGATTTTCGAAAATTCCGGATTTTTGATGTGTGTGTGTATATATATATATGCAGTATATATTTAACAGAAAAGGATTACTTGTACAGTGCTTTAAAGAAATAAAATTAAACACTAAATGAAAAGCAAATGAAATTTTAATGTTCAATAACTACATAAAAGCCTGTAGTTATACAGAATATTAATTCAATTAAATAAAATAGTTCTACAGAATTTTACTGTACCCTCGAAAAAAGTTAAAAGAATTTATATAATGCCAATAAGCAAAAAAAGCCAGAAAAAAACGCTAAAATATCAAAAAAATTTCTAACGTCAACCATGTCTTAAAAAAGCCAAAAAGATCTCATTTGATGTCAAAAAAGCCAATCTGGCAACCCTGGTTGCAAGCTTGACCAAATATCTGAATATGGAGTACAGGGCCGTCAAAACATAAACGGCACCTCCAGAACACAATGGTGCACCAACGTAGTAAATTTAAAAATGCGCTCCGACATCACGCCGATAAACTGATGGAACCAGAATATTGATTGCCGGATTTTTGATTATTAACCTGTACTATTTAAAATATGCAAAAGTATATTTAAAAAAATGGTTCATTATTATTATTATTATTACTATTATAACCTAGTACAAAAATTATTAATTCCCTTTATAAGGCTATAATCATAAAAATGATTTCATGCTAATAAATTTTAATGGAATAAAACTTTTCGATTGGATGAATTTAATAGTAATAAAAATTCTGATGAATTTATTTTTGTTTTCTAAAAAAAAAATATTATAAAAAATAATTTTACAATTCTTTTTATGTACTGTATTTTTTATATTCTTTTATTTATTTATGTTTTGATTTTTATAAAAAATCAAGCTTAGTTTATTTTTTTATTTTTATTTATAATAATTTTATTTAAATAATTATTTAATTAATTTTATTTAAATAATTAACTAAACTAATTTGTTCAGTTAAAATAATTATGAAGTGCACAAAAATAAGTATTTGAATACCGTACTGTATATCTTTTTTTTTTCAATCTCCGTTTAAGCGGGAAAAAAAGATTTAATTTTTATTTATCATAGAAACACGACAACTGTCAAGCAAAAAGAATAATTTATATTTAACTTTTTTATGAGACAGTTGTAGTCTTATGATCTTTATTGATGTTGTAATAAAAAAATAATATGTAAAGTCATGATGTTCGTAAGAAACAATCCTGAACTATTAAAAATTAAATTTTTATTCTACAAAATGAAAAATGAATTCATCTATTTCTTATTTAATTAAAAAAAGGCAAACAAAAAAAACTTTACAAGTTCAGACAAAAAAGTTTAGCTCTTTTATAACAGAAGAAAAATATTTTCTAAACAAAATACTTTGATTAAAATATTAAAATTTTTATATTAGAAAAATTAAATTTTTATTTATGATTCGAATTTTATATTAATATTTTCATTAAAACAAGTTCACGCAGCTCCCTGCGTGCTATTCTATGCGTTGCGCGACTTAGATACCTCATTTTTGTCCGCCTTTTTGTCATTTAATTTTTTGTGGTTTCCTTTTTGTCTGTGGTTGTTTACCGCCTTTTTTGTCATTTAATTAAACATGCCGCTCTTTTATGGTTGTTTTCTTCAAAATTGAATAAGTTCACGCAGCGCCCTGCGTGCTATTCTATGCGTTGCGCGACTTAGATACCTAGCCTTTTTTGTCATTTAATTAAACATGCCGCTCTTTTATGGTTGTTTTCTTCAGAATTGAGGATTGCAAATATTTTTTAGTTTTTAGACAAAAACAGTAATTACGAAATGTAAATTGCCTGGTAATTTTAACCAAAAAAAAAAAAATTCGATAAATATAAATTTCGGTTAATTAAATATTTAACTTATATTTTGTCACCTTCACAACCAAAATGCCACCCTTTAAATTTGCCGCCCCGGACAAATGTCTGGTTTGCCGGCCCCTAGTTTGGCTATGCCTTCTGCAAAAAATACAGGTGATAAACAAGAAAAGAATTAATGACAAATGTATTTTACTCATAACTTATTTTACTACTTATTCCCTCTAAATACAGATTAAATATAGCATTTGCAAACTGGTTTAAATCTTTTGCAAATTTAAATTTTGTGTAAAAACATTTAAACCATTTGCATGTGCATTCAAACTTTAGGCTACAAACAGTGCCTCAAATTTCAGGCTTTGAGAGAACGCAGATTAGCATTGCTATAAAATTCTAAAATTTAAATACAAGTAATCCTCAATTTATGACCACTATACTTATGGAGAGAGAAATCAGTAAATTCTGAGATTGGTCAATGCAATTCCTTGGATTAGAATTTCTGACTCAATGATCCGATATATGAAAAACCCTTTTTATGCCTGGTTCTTTAGTTTGGTGTTCCTGTTTATTAAGATAAGTGTAGTGTGCCCAACAAACATTAGTAGTGAGAAATCCATAAATTTTTGCCATTTAAAACTTATAATCATTCCAACTTATGGCAGTGGGGTTATGGAGTTATACCCCACTGTCACACCTATATTTAATATTCTTATATCGTTCAGATAGATTAAACATGTACCAATGAAATTTGTTTCTGTTATATTGATATAATTATTATTATAAAATAATATATTACAACTGCTTAGTACTATATATATAGTAAATTCTTCACTAAACTTATTCTAATGATAAATTTTTATTAGAAAAAATAACAACAAAGAGAGACATAATTTAAAGTTTTATTGTTGTAAAATTGCTCACAACACAGGGCAGTTGTCTTTGATCAGTTGATTGTAGGAGTGGGAAGGAATTTACATTACATAAACCAAGTTTGGAGATATTTACATTGGGGATTCTAATAAGAAATATACAGCAGAAATATATATATATAGACTTATATACAAAGAAATTATATAAACTCAAAATCTAGCAATAAAATATTTTTCAGTTATGCTGGGAAGGAACATTTTTATGCTTGAAGCTCTCCTAACAAATAATCAGGTACACATCATCATCATATTGACTGAATATACTGCAAACCATTCTGAAATTCTTTTATTCTATATGTTGCTTCATAGAGATGATAAATTAGAATTGAATATAGAATTACAACTTCAATCTACAAAGATTAAAACACTAAATGACATCACTGTTCAAAAAAGATGAAAGCAGTTACATTGATTTCTTTTAATTCCCAAACATTTTTCTGGTGATCCCACTTCTGTGCCAGTACAAAAGTGAGTATTTAATTTTGATATATATAAGAAGATATTGTAATAACAATGTTAAACTCTTCCATCAGCAATAATTTTAAGAAATTAGTTTATGTAAGAATCAATCAATTTTCTTAATTTATCTGATACTTTAAATTATAAAATATATTTGCAAAATAAAATTGAATATGCAATTCAATAATAAATTAATATTTGGCATTTTTTATATGGTGCAAATTATGTTGGTTTTGTTGAGCAGATTGGAATGTAAAGCTGTATAATTTCAAATGTCCTCCTTTCTATTTATATATATATATGTGTGTGTATGTATATATATATACATCCAATACATATGTACATTTGATTCCAATATACATTTTTTTTTAGCTTTTTTGGGACATTCTTTAACATATTTCCAACCATACATAACTACACTATAAACACATACATTAGAGGACTATGTTAAGTACAGGAACAAGAAAACAAGACTTTCTTTCTTTTTAAAAACTTATTTCAAGCCATTATTATTCTCATGAAATGCATTCTTTGATTTACATCATCAGTACATACAACAATTATATTATCTGAAGAATTCACTAAAAATAACTTTTAATATACTGAAATTGGAAGAGAACTGAAGCACTGAACATTGGCAGTTGCAGGCAGCACTGATTGGAAGCAAAGTTTTTGCTTTACATAATTTTTCTTCTTTCGTAAAACCAGTTCTTGTGCACCATTTATTGTATACTTCACAATGATCAATTTCCATTTATGATAAAATATTTTAAACTACAAATTAATTAAAATCAGAAATTCAATATGCCAACACAGTGATTTATCAGTTGTATTCACTAGAACTGAAGTGCATTATACATCTAAGGCTTTTGTAGTAATGGGCTGCCAACATGAGAACTGTATTATATCTGCACATTTACATAAAACTGCAAATAAATATGAGTCTTAAATATTTGAAGTTAAGGCTTATTGTCATATATTATTTAAGTCACCAATGTGGTGTACGTAATGACAATTCCTTTTATAAATTTAGCATAGATAAACCATGCTTGTCTTCAATAATAAATATAACAATATATAATGTAACTCAGATGACAATACATTTAATAATGTTTCTATTTTCAATCATAAAAAAAGTTACTTTAAAAACAAAAATATAATAAATAACAAATGTGTTTGAAATCAGCTTATTATATCTTAAAGCATAATTATTTATTATTTATTAAAAATCATTTTTTAACACAATGAAATAAAGTCACAATGATTCTTTTATCTATAATAATAAACATCTGAAAATATCAAATAATTTTATGAGATTAAACTATTTAGCAAAAATTGAAAAACAATAAATATTTTAAAATAAATTATTAAAAAATTTTAATAATTTTTAAATGTGGTAAACATAACTGATTTATTTAAACTTTATTGAATTAGCAATGATTTCAAACACCTTTAGTTAAAATCAAACACAAAAAAAAAGACTATCTCTAAAAGTATTAAATGGAATCATTCTAAGGATTTTCCAATATAACAAATAACATGAAATGACATTGGGAAAGACATTCCCAAGTTACAAACATTTTTTTGGGGTTTAAGTAATCCAATTATTGGAGGAACCCGTTACGATCACTACAGCTAAATTATAGCTGCCTATTGAATAAATAATGTAAATATACCCTGATGTTACGTCCATCTTCCAATATAGGGTAGCTGCCAAACTTTTTTAAACATGCAACATTTTGACATGTATTTTTTTTTTAAAGATGTTTAATCAAGCCGTTTGATTAAAATTTTCATTTGCCTAAAGATTCTCTAAAACATTTACAATGTTATAGTATTTATATATAACTTTGCATTAAAGTTGATATGGTGACAAAAATGGTCTGTAACAATGTGACTGCTTTATACATTATTAGCTAGGAAAGTACATAATAAACATCTATTTGTGGTAATGAGGCACAACATTCCTTGTTTGTTGTTCTCCGAATGCCTTTATTTAAAAAAAGGCAATCTACTAATCAAATTCGCACGATTTCTAAGGCAGAAAATGGCATCCAAATAACTATCAAATTTTAGAAAAGTTAACTAAAGTAGGTGTTTTTAATTTTCATCTTCGATTTTAAAAGATATAACAAATCAGTAGATTTAAGAACTTTTTAGATTCTATTTCTCTTTTGAAAGAAATGTAAATTGAATTCTATAAATTGGATACTTTAAGAATAATTTTTTATTCATTAGAAAAATTAAATATTTTTTATTCTAAATGAAATTTTTCTGTGAAATTTAAATAATAAATATTAGTATTTTTTGAAAACATTTTAAAATTTTTTGATTAAAAGATTTGCACTTTTAGTTATGAGGAAAATTCCAAATCTTTCTCCTAGTATCACTTTCTTCTTTCCTTTATAATAATAATTTATCAATTCAATCTTTCTGAAACTATTAATTGCTAATATAACTTTTACATCTATAACATATTAATATTTTTATTAAGTTTACTGCAAGACACTGAGTGGCATGTTGAAAATAATTTCCTAAATGGCACATTAATCATTAAATCATATGCAGCAACACTAGTTTGTAAGAAGAAAAACAAGACGGCACTTTTTGGTTGATTTTCTGTTAACCCGTTTTCATCCCTCCACTCTAGAAGATTACCAAGTAAGAAATATATGTAATCTCTAGAGCAATTTAATTAATAAATACAAAAACATTGATTTATTAATTTAATAAATTATCAATAACTAAAGGTTTTTATTTTTATTAAAATACAAATAAATTTATCTACTTAGTGGCACAACCAAATGGGATCACAGAATTAAATCCTTAAAAATTTCCAAAATAAATATTGTTGATCTTAATGTTTGGGTGATATTGCATGAGTGATACTATGAAAATCTATCCCATCATATAATCCCCCGAAATAAACTCTAGTTGCTCATCTGATTCTATTGACTATATTTTGAAATCAAATAAATAAGCAACACCCATGCCTTTCCCAATATGATATCACAAACAGTAATACAATCTTTCTTTTGTGCAAAACTTACAGAAGGTATTCACAATGGGGATTGTACTTGAGTGATTTGGAAAGAAAACTTCCATTTGAGAAATACCTTCTAAGACAGTTCTCATGTATAATGGCATTTATATAATTATATCTACATATTTTTAAATAGTTTACCATTTGAGCACTGAGAATCATTTATTATTTATTCTACGATTAGATTAGTTGGGAACACAATGTTCTCCACAACTGGCCTAAAGAAAATCTTCATCTTAGGAATTTGTGATGATTACAGACTAGATAAATGTCTTTTTTTCCCCCATCTTAGAAGAGAATGAAAATCTTATACTTCAAACTCTTGATGGCAAAAAAGGCATATAATTCTTTGTTTTTAAAATTTATCAACAATCCGTACGCTTACTAGAAGTTATATGATCTTTTTTCTGAGCACTAGGAGGTGTGGCATAGAGAGATCCTCTATAATCATCATATACAATAAATTGTTCTTTCACACTGTCCTTACATTTACTCTGACTAGGTAAAGTGGCAGATTTATCAAAAGAATTTTCTCTCAATTTCCATACAGGTGATCCAGCTGTTTCTATTGGCTGTGGCTGATAATTAGTTGGTGGATTACTTGATTGAACTAATTTTGCAGAACTACTACCAGTACTAGAATTGGAAAGAGTAGAAGTTGTACTCAAGCTTAAAGCTTTCGAAGTACCTAAATTAGCTTTTCCACTACTTGCACTTCCTTGCGATCTATCTGATTTTCCTGATTTATCTGATTTTTCAGATTTATCTGACTTATCTGATTTATCTGATCGATCAGATCTTTCAGAATCTAAAGGAAGAGGAGACTGACCTCTAGATTCAGAAAATTCTTTGGCATTACTCATATCATCCATACCATCTGCTACAGTCTTACTCCTCGTACAAAAATTTTGATCTACATTATCATAAGTTTCTATTGTCATATTGTTTCCTATATTTCCAGCTGAATGACGCTGAGGCATCTTTCCACTCTTCTTTTTGGCACTTAGTGTCCTAGCAATACATTGTCCTTCTACCTGCTTTTTGGATTGGCCAACCCTATCTTTAGATACTTGTTTATTAGTTGGAACTGTCATATTTCTTACACTTTCTCGTATAATTTGTCGAATTGTACGTAAGAATGCATTTCTGAATTCATTAGTGCTGAAAAAAGAAAACAGAATTTGTGAATATACAATCAAATTGATACTAAAATGAATTATATTTTAATAATTTCTGGAAATTAATTCAGCAAATAAAATATTCATCAAGAACTTAATTATTTTTTATAAATTTTAAAAACAAATTTATTTTGTTTTTATATTAGACAAGAATCTTGAACTTTAATACTCTTTTAAATTTAATTTGTTTTAAACTATACAATCTAAAAATTGTTTATATTCAATTTCAAAATTTTGCAATAAAAATAAATCTTTAAAAATTGCAAAATAACTGATATCAATGAGAAACTTATTATGTCCATAAAAAGCAATAAATACTTCAAAAAAAGAAATATTTTAGAAAAATTAGACAATTTATTTTTCCAATTTGAAAAGGTATCTTCAAAGAAAAATCAAAAATGACATTTGGTATTTTTTTTACATTAAACATCTTATTTATTTTTGAGATCTTTTTCATATCTCTAATTATAAAAAATATAGAAATCTCTCTCATTGTTATCAAGTGATCCTGTTTGCATAATTCTTAGTCTATTCAGTACCATAACTATTTGCTATATAAAAATGATCACTGGATAAATATTCAATATGTTATTTTGAGCAATAATATGATTTCTGTATCATGCTTCACTCTTAATCTCTTTTTATTAGATGATAAATTAAATGTATTCTTAATAATTATTTTTTGGTATAAAAATTACATAAATATTTATTATAAACAGATTTAGAATAAAATTTTTTTTTGAAGAGTTATGCAAGGCAGGATCTACAAATTTTAGCCTGAAGAAGGCCATTTTATCATTTCAGGGGAGGGAGGAACTTTCTAAAATTTTGATGATAAAAGCATACTAATTGTATAATCTAAATTAACAAATACAGTATATAAATTAAATTCATTTTTATTATATTCATCTCTAAATTCTACCATATTGCTCTTATGTCATCAATAAATTGGTATCTAAGTTGTGAATAATTTGCATCATGCACACACTCACACATGCACACACACACACCCACTATATATAGTATATATAATATGTCTTGCCTCCAAACAACATTTATCTAATTACTCCATTGATTTAGGATACTGATCCAATTTTGGATCTTTTATGTAGAAACTGACTTATAGTGAAGAATGAATCAATAACATGGAAATATATTCACTTCATCCTTGAAGATTTTGTTTCAATTCCAGATTCCTTACTTCCAGATATTTTCAAGGATATTGATTTGCTTTATTAAATTTTATTCTTCACTTCATAACAAATCCTATCATACATATAGAAAGCCTATAGTCAGTGGTGGATTTTGCCTTAAGGGGACCTATTAAAAATCTCTGACCTGAGGTGTCAGAGATTTTTGGGGATCTATTAAAATAATTATTTTTTTTTTAGAAAATCAAATCTTTTATTTTTAGAAAAATACATACAAGTATGTAACAAAATCGAACAAATAATAATTTTTTATTATAATTTAACAAAGATTCAAAGATTCTTCAAATTTGTTACTAGTGATTGTGTTTTCCCAAACTTTTTGCTTTCTCGAGATTCGGGAATTCCTGAAATAGTAATTTATTTATTTTTTGAGATTCCCTTTCGAAAATTCTTAAGAATCTCAAGATTTTAATAAAAATACGGTACCTGTTTTAATAACGATAAAACAAAATGAGGCAGAAAAATCGTGCAAAATGAAAACAAATAATATTAGGTTTGTTAAAAAAAAAAAAAATTGTACTATTTTCTCAACTCTACAAAATGATAAGGTTCCAGTGGAACACACAAGAAATTCAGAAATATATGCAATACCACTCTATAATCACACCTATTGTACTATTTTCTCAACTCTACAAAATGATAAGGCTCCAGTGGAACACACAAGAAATTCAGAAATATATGCAATACCACTCTATAATCACACCTTATAAAGACTCCAGCAATATATAGACCACACAAAGTGTAACCTAAATAAAAGACTGGCTGGACATAAAGACGATATACAACAAAGATAGTTAAGCACAGCTCTCTCGTATACTGCCTATGAACATGATGTAATGATTAACTGGAAAATGCCGCAATTCTATGTAAACCTGAAAATAATTATGGTATGGTGACTTTGCAAGCTATTGAAGTCGAAAAATGAAGATCAAAATATAATCTTGTAAACGATTATAATTCAGAAACCCTCCCTTGTTCTTGGAGATGGCAGCACATTAGAATTTATAACAGGGGTGGCCAACCTGTGGCGCTTGCGCCAAAAGTAGCGCATTGTATGATTAGAAGTGGCGCACTGAACTCCAGAGAAAAATTAAAATTTCTTATATAATTTACCTATATATTATAAATCTGAAATGATTGCGTGCACATGTTTACTTATAACGCAAGAACGGCTAAATGGATTTTTATGAAACAACTTTAACTTTAAACTTCCTGTGCAAATCCTCTAAAGACAGGTATTGATTATTACAAATTGATTTTATATATTGTAATTGGCATAAATTACTTGATATAAAATCCAAGATGGAAGATTAACGCTATTTGAGCAATCTCATTGGGTTATAGTGGCCATGTGACATGTTAATTGGCCGATATCATTGGATTACTATGATCGTGTGAACAATCTCATTGGATTATAATGACTACTTGATTGTTGCTCGTGACCCAATGAGACTTCTTAGTTACTAAATTAATGGCAGATATCGAGAAATGTGCTATATATTATTTCGTTTAACTATTCAACTTCAGATTTCATATTAAAAGATTAAAAAAAATTTTTTTTATCTTTCTCTAATTTTCTATTGATAATAGCTTACATTACACTTTATTTAGCTATAATATGCTTAAGTTAAACTTTGATTAGGTCTAGTGACCACATGGTAAGTGCTATTAGAGATATCTCTTTATATATATATAAATCTAATGTTAAATATATCCATATTATTATATTTTAAAAGGGCTGAAAAGAATATAAATTTATATGGCGCAACTTAAGTAAAAAATGAAAAAATTGACGCATGAACTATAAAAGGTTGGCCATCTTAAAAAAAATTTTTTTTATCTTTCTCTAATTTTCTATTGATAATAGCTTACATTACACCTTATTTAGCTATAATATGCTTAAGTTAAACTTTGATTAGGTCTAGTGACCACATGGTAAGTGCTATTAGAGATATCTCTTTATATATATATAAATCTAATGTTAAATATATCCATATTATTATATTTTAAAAGGGCTGAAAAGAATATAAATTTATATGGCGCAACTTAAGTAAAAAATGAAAAAATTGACGCATGAACTATAAAAGGTTGGCCATCTCTGATTTATAATGTCTTCTTAAATTAGCCCATAATGAAAACCATTTTTCTCCAAGTTATTAAAAACCATTTAATGTTAACAATAATTTTATTTAATGTTAATTCAATGTAATAATAATTTATTTAATGATATCATAATAAATAGATAATAGAAAAACAATCTTTATATAAACTCATATATTATTATTATTATATAATATAATTTTGAATGTATTCTGGACTTTTAATTTGAATGTGTGTTGAATTATGAATTGAATTCCATAACATTCCTTAACTATTTGAATTCCATTCATCATTTATGTACTGATGCGGGTTTTATAATAGACTGAAAATGTTTTACTCTTTGTTAATAAAAGTGTTTATCCTGCTATAAAGGCTTATTTTAACTTGGAATTGATTAGGAAGCAGGTTGAACTTTGTTTATATCTTAGGATTACTTAATTAGCCAGCTAGTTTACATGAATACAATAAAAAGAATTAAAAAATTATAATATTACATCATTTTTTAACTCTCTCAGTATACAATAGGTTAAAATTAAGCAATTTATTATATTAAAGAAATTATGCTATACAAATATTAAATCTTCATTGTCTTTGACAGATGAGCTTTTATACAGATGAATTAATATGTAAAAAAGTCAATGTACAATTTTATTTATTAAAAGCTTATCCAAAAATATTTTGTAATTACAGCAAAATGATAGCTAATTCAGTTCACTTCTTTCTTCTCAGTTTATATCCAGCAAAACTAGTAGTTATTACAATAAATTCTTAATTACTAAAATTAGTTCAGATCAATAATAATAAATAATATATTAAAGCAAGAATTATTAATATTCTTCTATCAGTTTATACCACTTACGTAGGAATTGGACTTAAATTATTGTATATTAAAATTATACCCAAAAAGTTGATGTTGAATTTACAGAATACTATACTTGACGACAGCATCGAAAGTCAGTATTGAGTCTATGGGAGAGCCAAAGTTTGTTTATATCACTATACGGATGATATAGTCCACTAAATTATTTACAATTTCATAGATGATTGCCATAAAATAATGACCATTTTGGCAAATAAGCTATAAGCTTCAAATAAAATTACAATATTAACATGATTTTAACATGTAATAAATTATCTGCATGTCTATAATATATACAATGATCTGATGTGCAATGATGTTCTGTACATTCTAATTGATTATAAATGTATTTTAAATTGGTGGAGAGCTGTAATTTAAGTCATTCTTGAAAGGCTGCATGGTTAGCTGTCAAATGAAGCAAATTGCATTGAATGTTTAGTCAAAGTTAAAAACTGAAAACCCAGAAGTATGATTAAATAAAATAAATATCATTCTTACTGACAGTGTTAACTTTTACATCAAAATTGACTGTTCCATGCACATTAACACCATCACAAAAGTTGGTAATATGCTGCTCCCACAGACTCGATACTGACCTTCGATGCTGTCATCAAGTATAGACAAGTAGTAACTATCACAATAATGAAAATGCTTTCATAACTAACCAAACAAAACTAAACTTTATAGAGAATAACAAAACTAAATTTTATAGAGAACTTTATAGGCTTTAAAAGTAGACAAATAAGTAGGCAGATAGAGCATTAGAATTCAAGATCTGCCAAAGGAATTCTCTAAAATATTAAAAGTGAATATACAAAATAAGGACAAAATTCTAAGAAGACTTCCCTGTTGTCTTTATTAGGAAATTGCAGATTTAATTCAGATACAATTAAACTGACCATCTAAATTTTAGAAATAATCTCTATATTTCAAAAAAATATAATTATGCTATCAAGAAATTTTTGTAACTGCAGAAAAAAATTTTTTATTAAAATATTTGAAATATCATAATTTGAATAGCAAAGCATTATAATTTTTTTATTACCTGTTTGATAACTGATACACTTTTTCTGATCTTCGCTGAATCTGTGATTTAAGATGTATAAGTTCCCACAAAAAGTGAGAATCTCCATCTTTCATAGTTGCAGCACGCACTTGAACTTCTGTAACTGGTATGAGAACTTGATAACGAATAATTTCAACTTCTGAAGATCCAGCTTTACTTGAACTTCCCTAAAATTTACAATTTCCAAATATGATTACATAAATATTAATTTTTCTACAAATTATATTGTATAAATCAGTCTAAAATTAATGATTATATAAATAATTAAAATTTTCAATATTTATCTAAAAAATAATTAATTCTAAATTTCAGAAAATACAATGATACTGATAAACTTAAATAAAATATATAGTCAAATAATTAGAAAATAAAAGTCAATTAGTTGTTAATTTATTGTAAATAAATTAACCATTATATCAATATAGCTGATGATGGACTTATGGAATGCCAAAAATATTACTGCTAAAAATAAAACTTTCCTGTATAGAACTGATTTTTGAGTTTAATTTATTTGTTAGAATACTAGGAAGGATAATGAATTATCATAATGTAATTGAAAATAAAAGTTACTGGATTTGATTCAATAAACACTTCAGTTTTTTAATATGTGAAAATAAAATAGTTGTTATATTTTCCTGATTCTATTAGAAAAAATATAAATTTTTTTCATTTTTTTTAAATTGTTTGAAATTGAGTTGCATGTTATGATTGATTTTCATTGATTGTGTCAGATATATTTTCATATCATATTTACTGAAGTATATCATTAATTTTATATTAAGACAAAATTGTATTGAGATCCGCCAAGCTTCGATATGACCTCTAGTGGATTTTTTTGGAATTATTCAAATGGTGAATCTCTTCAACACATGAACAAACTTCTATGTTAATATATATGCAAGAATTCTGGTAAACACAGGAATTTTGGATATATTCATGAGATGCGAGCTTACTTTTATCTCGTGACCAAGATTTACAATCATTTTCAGAATTCTTTTCTTTAAGAATAAAAATTAAAAATTTTTCTTCAACCAAAGAGTAGTCTACCAGTTTGTATTCTTAGTTTTTCCCTTTGTTTCTAATCAATGAGAAATGAGAAATGAGCATAGTCTTCATCTATTCAAGTAAAGAGGTAACGGAATATTTAAGCTATATTTAGGAGTAATAAATACTAATAATAAATATAATAAAATTAGCACTAACCATTTCAAACAATTAACAGCTACTATAATTGTGGAATGTGTCTTTCGCAATTGGAATGACTTCAGTGTTTTTAAATAAACGCAGTCTAGAAAAACTTTACAAAATTTACATCACAGTATTTTAAATTTTCAATTTTTCAAATTTATCAGTGTAATATAAATATATTTATCACATTATTATAATAAGTAATCTTGTAATAAAATAATGTAAACGTAATATAGACACAGTATAATGAATATCATCATACCTATATCACAGTATAATGACATTCATTATACAAGTATATAGCAAGCGTGTCTTAAACATATAAAAACATTACCAGAAAAATATTGAATTGCTGATGGCAGATTAACGATTTCTTGGAAAAATCAATCAAATTTTATTCATTTTAATTAAAATTAATAATTTGAATAATAAAAATAACGATAGCAGTAATATATCCGTAGCTGAAGAATTAGATTAGAATTAGATTGCTGAAGAATCTAATTCTTCAGCTACGGAATATATTGGATACTGAAATCAGCATTGAAGGAATTGACTTTATTATCTGATTCCGAATAATATTCAAGTTAATGAAAAATTAACATAGTAAAACCAAAAAATAATAAAATATTTATTATTTGGTAGATGAATGTTTCTAAATTCAAGAAAAAGTTTATCATGTTTACCACATTTCCTTCTGTAACCAACCCTTTCAGTATGTTTTTTTAATTAATGGTAAGTACGAGAATGGTTTTAAAAATACACAAAAATATGGGAATTTTCAAAATTTTGTACGAGATTATTGAACGCTACATATAAACAATCCTGCTGACAAGCTTTCTGGGTGTATTGTTCACTGTTTCCACGACCATTGCACCTGCATGTAGCGCCCTCTATAGTTCGTGGCAGATCTCAACTACAGATATACAAGTATCTGTAATATAATTATTGCATTTTGTAATAATCTTTGAAACTATGAGTCATATTATTCCAAATTTATATAATCTTTAGCATGATGATATGTTTTTATCCATATGCAAATTTGAACTATGACAATATTTTGTCATTCTATCAGAAAATACTAAATCAAAATCTTTTAAGAAATACATATAAATTTAACACCAATATATGAAGAAAATTTTGTAGTTTTTAATAATAAATAAGTTTTAAGACTACAATGATTAGTTTGTTTATTGACATATTAGGCTTAAATGACTTGGCACTCGGCAACTGAGAAATTTAAAAATAAAATAAATTTATAATATCCATTAGTATATTTATTTTAATGCTTTCTTAATTTTAGCATCAATATAAAATGGCTGTGATTTTTTGCAACACAAAAACCAACCAAATTTTTACATTGGATTTAATGGGAAATCAGTTTTCATTTTACAGATTTTCACCAAATAAACAGTTTTAAAGATCCCATTACTTTCATAAATCAAGTAATACTATTTTATACTAGTATATATAGAAATACCTCAATTATCGCAGTTATTGTTGCCACAAAAAATACCGCAATAATCGAATCTGCAATAATCAGGATAAATAATGCATGAAGATTGGCTGATCACTGACCCAAGGATTTTTCAAATCTATTGATTAAATTTTATATACGAGGTAAAAAAGAAATGTGTTATACATGCTAATCTTCTAAGTTGATCACTCTACATTTCTTTTTGATAGCTGTAGAATTGATATCATCCTTGTTTATTTTAGCATTCATTGTAGGGGTAAATAAAAAGAGAAATAAATATTCACATGCAGCACCGGCTCTAGAGGTGCCAGCACCCGATGCAGCAATATTCACTGAGTAGATGTTAACATCTACTCGGCAATTTGCAATATTGCTGAGTAGCAATATTGAGAAAATGATAATTTTGGCACCCTGATGCAATGCATTGTCTGCTTACTGGGTTAAGCTGACCCTGTCCACATGTACTTCAGGTAAAGGCAGATAGTTACTGATGAGTGGTAAGCAAGTGCTGTCAGATAAAAACAAAGTGTTAAAGGGAGCTACCTAGAGAGCAAATGTAATTCTAGTTGCATATATAGTGGGCTATATCTCGAGGCCACGATAATTCAAATTTGGAGCATAATAATCGGAATTTTGGTATCATAAACCACGATAAATTGAGAATCGCGATAATCGAGGTATTTCTGTAGTATATAATAACTTATTTTCATGCTCAAATATAATGGTGCAGTCATTATATAAGATTAAAATGACCAGATATTTTATGTTGAAATGCAGGACATGCCCAAATAACAATAAGAAAAATGCTTAACAAGTTCATGAGGAACCATTTTCTTAGTTCATTTAGTTGTGCCTCATTAAAATGTCTTGGATCTATCTTTTTACATGTTTATTAATTTAAAAATTACAAAAAACACATACTTCTGATAAATTATAAATTAAAAACACATTCTTTTCATAACAAAAAATTAACTACACAGAAAATAACAGTCTCAATACAAGAAATATCAAAAATATAGATACAACTATCAATATAATGAATAATAATAAATAAATAATGTAATTATTTATATGTATTTTTTTGCAGAGTGAATTTTTAATAAATTTTCATTACTTGAACTATTCTTATAAAATTCTTCACAGGAACTGGAAAAATTGCACTTAACTTGTAATATTGCTTTCAATGTTTTTACGCTCAGCTACTTTTTTTTAATTTGAATTTTAAATCAATTATTTCTGTAACAACCTCCATAATAGTATTTTTATTATCTTCAATACTTGTCACATATAAGTAGAAACATTTGTTGCCAGTTAATAACAATAGCGTCATCTAATATAAAGTAGAGGAAATGGCAACTTTATGCCATTGCGAAAATGTAAAAAATGTTACAATGTCCAATCTGGGACGGCTTTTATTGTGGGACAAACAACTCAAATCCAGGACAGTCCCACATAATCTGGGACGTCTGGTCACTTTATATAAGATGAAATGTAAAATTCCAATTGATCTTATGAATTCTGTCCAATATCATTTTGAAATTAATAGAAGATATTACACTAGATACATATTTCAGCAAGAATCCCTTTTGCATTGATGCCTGATATTTCAAAATACAACCTTGCACAATCCTTAGCCTTGAAGACAACTAAGTTCCATTGTATGGGTATAACATTAAAAGATACTCCAGGCAATCTTTGATTCTTATTTGAAATCTTTCAGCTGTAATTTTATTCAAAGTTCTGAATATTAAGGAAATATTGACAATATTTTAAGAATACATTTTTTAGCTACCTAAACGACATATTCAGTAATATTCATTGTACTGATATCCGGAAGTCCCTTCATGGATACAGAAATGGAAGTAAGGCTGTTAAAAAACTTCTATCTGTAGACTCAATTTTCCATCTAGTGAGCAGGAAAGAGACTCAATACCAATCCTCAAGTATTTAAGGAAATAAGGGAGAATGATTACTTTCAATGGAATCATCTCTAACATATCAACTTCATCTTGGTAAGAAAATGGTTATAAATATTGACAGAAACTGATGGCAAAGTCCAAATGAATGTAGAAATTCATTTGGACTTTGCCATTCATCCATTAACCCCATTCATTCTGTTAGCAAAATGCACATTTCTTGGGAACTATTTAGTTGCATCTTAAGACACATAGTAGATTCATTTAATGTTATTATCTGAGAATAACTGATACAAGAAAAGAAGGATTTCTTGTATTTGTATTTAGAATAATACCAATTACAGTTGAAATATCTATTAAATCAATTTACTTAATTTAGTTTTAATATAAGGTTTAGAATAAATATCAAGATATCTTAGCTGATTTTAATTTTATAAAGATCAACAAAATTGATAGTATATGAAAAACAATGATTTATTTATCTAAATAAATGAAAATATAGCTTTTGAAATCAAGTAAATTATTATTATAAAGAAATTATGTATGTCATATTAATATTAAAGAATTTTTATTTTTCATTATTATTGACAGGTAAGTAATGAGCTCTAATGCAGACAAAATCTTAGGCACAATTCAGGAATAGAAGTTATTCATATAATGTGCAAAAGAACCAGATTATGTGCTATTTCCACTTCTTGGCTGCCATTTTGAATTTTTCAATTTTGAAGTAGACAATAGAGTTTCTGCTACAAATCCAATTGTACCATATTATATAGCTATGTATGTAGGTTTAAATGCCTTTTTTATGAATGTTTAGGATTTATTTATTGCAATTAATGTTCATATTTTCAAATTTTTGATACTTCATGTTTGAAAAACTTTTAAATCCAGGAAATCATACAGGAGAACTACTTGTATTGTAGATTAAATGCTATTTATTCTAGAAAATAAAGGAAATATACATTTCATACGTATCAACACTTTAGATATAAATATAAAGAAAATACTAGCTAAAAACAAAGGTAGAATATATAAGTTGTATTTGTTTGTCCAAGTTTATAGAAAAAATAAATCAATTGTTTTTTAATTTGTGTAATTTTTTCCTGCAATTTTGTGCTTGAATATCATACATTTGTATATATAATGATAACAATAGATACAAATTTATAAGAATATGAAAGTGTAAGACATCTTGTGGATATGCTACATTTCATAAGTCGTTTTTTATCTTTTCCATTCCTAAATGGAATAAGTGTACAATGGACCCTCTCACAAGCAGGGGAATGTTCTGTATTATAGGAAACTACAACATTATACGAATTGATTAAGTAAGCATTTTAAATATAGCATCTTTACACAATTTGTGCTTTATCCTCTCTTGGAAATTGTAACAAAATTAAAAATTTTTCCAAACAATTCCAAAATTAAAAAACTGAATGATGTTTATTGCATTTCCATGACAACCTTAACAATTTTTCTGTCATGTTATATGAATCTGCATTATAGAGGAATGAGTTATACAGTAGCCCACTGCATTTGAACTTAAGTTTGAATTTTTATATTTCTATTTTTCAGATTTGTATTCATCTAATTTCAAGTTTAAAATATAATTATCAATATCATACTTATTTTTAGTGTGTTATGTATTACATCATAATTCATTAAAAATAAAATTTGATTTTTCTTCATCCTACCTGTTTCACTCATTTATGTTATTTGCCTGGTTCTTGTAGGCATTTGAATTTGAAACTACTGGATTACTATATATGAATGAATTATTATTCTGAAACTGACATATATATCATTAATTCTTACCATTAATTTTTTCTTTTGACGAATTCGTTCTTTACAAAGAAATACAACTGCTGTTTTAAATACAAAACACATGGCATGCAATTCTAAGCCCTTCTTTATTTTTCCTAAAAACTCTGTAATATTAAGCCATTCAACTCCTCCATAATATAGCAATTCTCCAGGACTAAGATCAACATGCTAAAAAAAATTATATAAAAATATAATTAAAATTATTTTAAAACAAATATAAAAGTAATTTATTTTCCTTATAAATTAATTTCCAAGTATTCAAAATACAAAAACTTTAAAAATAAATTCATTAGTTTTAGTTTCATATTAAAGTTTTTGTTTAAATGGATGAAGAATCAGATTAAGCTGATGGAAAATAGAACAATAAATGAAATAATTGACACAATTAATTGAATAGTTGTGTTAATCATTTTATAAGATTTTAAAAAATTTAATAGAAATTAAAGTGTTTTTTTTATATTACAATAATACATCATTTTTTATGAAAATATTATAATTAAGCATAAAGCTAAAGTGAAGTTACCATTCTGAAACCAATCCTACTTTTATTAAATAAAACAGAAAGATTTATGAAAAGAGTGTTTATAATCAATGTACAAAGATACTATATTCTTTATATCTTAAAACATGAAGTTTTTATTTCAAACTGTAAAATGTTGACTCGATATCACATACAGTTGATTCTCGTTATTCACAGATTCTGTATTCGTGTATTTGACTATTCACGGAAATTCATTTGTAACCACAAAATCGATTTTTCAGAGCTTTCACACTTATTTGCGGACTCCCGCTGAGCAGAAAAATACTGTTATCATTGTAAACTCTCTCTCTCTTTCTAATAAAGGAAGTTTTTTTGTTACTATAGTCTGTCTCAGGTTGAGTCAGACTCCCGCTGAGCAGAAAAATACTGTTACCATTGTAAACTCTCTCTCTTTCTAATAAAGGAAGTTTTTTTGTTACTATAGTCTGTCTCAGGTTGAGTTGAGAGCTAATCTAAGATGTGCTTTGTCTGTGTTGTTCCACTTTAAGAAGTAACTCTTGGAATGATTTCCTTTATAATATGTTTAATTTTTACTTCAAGAGCATATTTTGTTATCATTTTTTGAAATTTTAAATATATTCTGCATTTTATTGGTTGATAGACAATATTTGGATTAAAAAATGCTGATGATCTGTCATCGAGATTATTCGACGAGATTATTGTATAGTAAAATGGTGTCATGTTCAAACATTAAGAAGTGTGTTAAAGGAAAGATTCTGCATAGTCAAGCTAAGGAAATTGTACTGAACATTTACGATAATTTAGTAAAACAACATCCAGATAAATCAGTCAGGGACATTACACAAATGGCAGCTGACTTAACCGTGTCTCCATGTCAACAATTTACAGAATTAGGAGGTAACTGAAGACGACAGGCAAAGTATTAACGCCGAAGCGACCACGAAGTTGAGTTGGTTTAACTGATCGGTTAACCAGGTATGACAATTTTACTAAATCGGCAATCCGTAGGAAGGTACACGAATACTTTCTTCGTAACGAGTGTCCAAATTTAGATCGATTAGTGACCGATATAAACAATGACAAGACTTTGCCGATGATATCGTGATCAACATTACATCGTTTACTCCATGATCTCGGATTTTCGTACGACAAACAAACTCGTAATTCTGCATTAATAGAGCGAGATGATATTATTTCATGGTGCCATAAATATCTAAGAAAAATCAGAGCATTCCGTAGGGAAAATAGAAGCATTTATTATTTGGATAAGACCTGGTATAATGCTAGTAGCCATTGTTTAAGTACTGTTAGGCAGGACAAAACTGTCAAATCTACTCATGATGCCTTTATGAAGGGGCTATCTTCTGGTTTAAAAAACCCAAGTGGGGCAGAGAATGTCTCATCATTTTACATGCTGGCAGCATACACGGTTTTGTGGAAGGTGCTGATCGTGTTTTTAGATCCAAAAAGACGAACGATTGTCACGAAGAAATGAACAGTGAATATATATGGAATTGGGGTTGGATTATTTAACAGTACTACTAAATAGTCTTAACTTCATAAAATCTCAGGAAGTTCCATCTTCCTCCCTTTTTTCTGTTGCTTTAAAAATATTCATATCATCATTAAATTAATTGTTGTTGATTATGTTATAAAAATGTTTGTTTTGTATTCAAACACAAACACACACACACATATACAGGGTGCGTCAACTAAATCCGGACAAAATAAACAATTTAATTAAACAAAATTTTATTTAACAAAAAGAATAAAATTATCATTTGCACATTAATTTGGGATACCTTTAGATTAAAATTACTCGATGATTGTTTCAGATGAGTGTACATTCTACATTGATCACGCTCCAAATCACCAAAATGTTTGGTATTGGGCAGCGGATAATCCACACCAGATGTCAGCTATACGCACTTAATATCAAAAAGCTGTAAATGTTTGGACAGGACTGGTGGGCGACCAAGTAATTGGGCCATTTTTTATCTCAGACCAACTCACACAATGACGTCTATCTGTCTTTACTACGTGATCGCATTTTACCTGCAATTCGACAATTGGGAAATCAGATATATTAAACAAAATTGTTTCACCAGTGTTTCTATTATTTTTAGGGTTTTGTTGTTACAGTAATTTCATTAAAAACGATGCATAAGTAATAATTCATATTGTTCTTTTATGTCACAATAGGAGGTTATGTGGTTTCTTCAAGACGGAGCACCAACACACAATGGTGGCCATGTTGTCCTGTATCTGAACGAAGAGTTTCCCCAGCGCTGGATCGGAACAAATAGTCCAAATATTCCATATCTTGCATGATCACCGGATTTGCTGGAAGATGTAGGGTCTCCTGGAAGCCACAGTTTCCATCCAAGGTTTCACTATTGTTGGAAGAACATGCAAGTAAACCTCTTTTGTTATGGTTTCCCCCTTTCCAAAGACTTGTGGCGGCATGACGTCACCTTCACTGGAAACAACAGCGAAACTTATCAATAAATGAGAATAATATCCTAAGTTATTTAATTATTAAATTATTGATGTCAAAATCCTTCCAATTCTATAAGATAATATAATAAATTGATTCAGTTGACCTTCTGAAATATAATTAGAACAATTTTGTTGTTTGTTTTGTAATTATGACTAATAAAAATGCTATGTATTAATATCATTATAATCAAGACATATGTAATTTATAGTAGTTTCAAGGTTTTTTTTTATGGAGTTGTATTTTAATTTGAACAATTTACATATTAAAATAATTTTTGTATTTAATAGAATTTTTATAAAATTAGATATATAAAACTGTAATAATAATTTTTAAATAAATAATTATAATTAAGAAATGCATAGATTACATTAATAATTGCATGCATATGTCACAAATTAAAAGTTTAATATGAAAATAGTAGTAAGTATAAACTTCATTTAATGCTCATATTTTCATAAATTAATATTTAATAGTATTCTTTAATCTGGCCAACTAGATATTCCTAAGTTTTGGGAAGATTGCAAGAATCTTATAAATTAGTAACATTTTTTATTAAATGCATTTTCTTGATATATATGCCATTTTCTTATATAAATCATTAATTAGATGTGTTCTTTGATATTGTTCCATTGTCCCAAACCACTTCAATTCCTTTCTCTTGATTTTATTAAGTATATTATGTTATGGTATATTCCACATAAGTCACTTAGAATATTTTGTGAATAAAGGCATCTACAACCAAACAAAATACTTTGTTAATTTCATTAATAATTTTAATATTGTGCTTAATATTATATCCATGCTTTTTAAAAATATTAATAATGTATGAGAGTTCATTTTCCTGTCTTTAATTTGCATTTAAAAAAATTGTTATATTTTATTGCTTTAAATATTGTTACATAATAATGTTAATTAGAAACTTAGGATATTATTCTCATTTATTGATAAGTTATTTAATTATTAAATTATTGATGTCAAAATCCTTCCAATTCTATAAGATAATATACATTTTTACCCTGTGATATTAGATTATTATAAATTATTAAACTTTAGAGCAATAACCAAAAAATATTAAAACACTCATGATTAATAGTGATTAAATATAAAATTCTTTTTAAAATCTTTTTAAAATTAACAAATTGAATTTTATTAATTCTCATATATTTATTTAGTTGGGTCATTCTTTTCTCTCATCCTGCTGATTATACTCCTGTATGCACAACAGAACTTGGACGGGTAGCAGAATTAGGTCCTGAATTTAATAAACGTGGTGTGAAGTTAATTGCTCTTTCCTGTGATGATGTTGATTCTCATAAAGGATGGATTAAAGTTGGTATTTTAAAAATTCTTTTTGTTTTATTAATTTTACTTTATTTAATTTATATTATATTTGTAGGATATATGTTCGTTTTCTGAATTTCAAGGAGAATTTCCTTATCCAATTATATCAGATGAACAGCGAGATTTAGCTGTTCAACTTGGCATGATTGATCCAGTAGAGAAAGATGATAAAGGATTACCATTAACTTGTCGTGCTGTATGTATGAAAAAATTCTATTTCTTAAATATATTACAATATACCAAAAAAAGGCTGATTGTCATTAGTATTGTATGAATTAACATGAGCATATTTTGAATTGGGTAAATAATTCATAGTAAAGCTCTCAATGAAAGTTAGATTTTTATAAAAGCTGAATTTAAATATGCATATTATATGTACTGATATATATCATATTTGCAATATGATAAAAATGCAGTATAATAAACATTTAATTCATTCCATACCTATATAATAATAAAAAATGTATAAATTGCTAGCAATTTACCTAGTGGCAACTGTGAAAATATAATTTCTCCCATATATGTTTTAATTCCTACAATTGCAATTTTGTGTCATAGGGATTTTTGAGATTCTTATAACTGTTTATAAAATTTTTATGTAATGCTAATATTTTAAAAGATTTTTATTTATAAATTTATATGAAATATAGCTATACTCTAAATACTTGACTATATTCTAATCCTTCTTTATCAGTTGTACAATCAACCACTACAGAAAGAGAATAAATATTAATCATATAAATATTGGAAATAAACAATGGAAGGTCTTTCATATTTAAATTAGAATCTTGACATTAAATTTATGTTTTATAGGTTTTCATTATTGGACCTGATAAAAAATTGAAATTATCACTTTTATACCCTGCAACTACTGGTCGAAATTTCAAGTAAGTATTAACTTATATATTGTGGTTTAATTTTAACATTTTGAAACTCTTCCTATTTAAAATGAAATGTGAGAATTTGCTTATTTTCAGTAAACTATTATTAATCTTTTTTCAGTATTTACAAGTTAGTAGAATTCACATATTCATAGTAATGATCAATCTGCCTTATATCATTTTTATTTGACACTTCTCAAATGTTGTAGAAGTAGTATATAGAATGAAGTTTGAATATAGATATTCTGATGCTCACTCAGACAGATGCCCTGTTTCTCTGTTCTTTTCTTATGAATTTGTGAAACTGGTTCTTTTAAGTATTGATATTTTTTGATTATTACTATTAATATAATGCAATCTCATTTTTTATTTTTTTTTTATGTGAAAGCTTCTAAATACAAGGGAAGTAAATGTGCTCAGGCTCCTATATGATAGTATTATTATAGCTTATTGAAAAAAATCAAATTGCTTTTGGCTTTTATATATCCTTATTCAACCAATGAGAAGAGAGTACTTATTGAATAGTGTTGTCAGACATAGAAGAACTGCAATAAGTTTCGTTTTTCTGGTTTGGATCATTTTTGCTTTATGATTGAGTGTATTCAAGTTTGGGACATGGAAAATCAATTCATTATCAAGGAAGAGATTATTTACAATGTTCAAAAATATTTTAAAAAACAAGACTTCCTGTAACATTGCTTCATATACTAAAAACTTAATAACATTTAGTGATTGTATTCAAGATTCCTGTCTTCAGAAATCTCAAAATTAAATCTCTCTTCCTAATTCTCAAGAATTTTTGTTCTTTTTATTTCAAGATTTCCAATTCTCAAAAAAATTCATATAAAACTTGAATTTAAAAAAATTCTGTGAATTTGCAACATAAAAATTTCATAGTGATACATTTATTTTGGCTCTGAAACATCTTTAAGGCAATAAACTAAAGAGATAAATCATATGGTTTGTGTATTACTTCTACTAAGTTTAGTTTCAGTTAATTTTCTTTTTTAAAATATAATCACAAAATAATACTTAAAACAGGCATATAAAGTTTAAACTTAACACATTAATCAATATGTACAAAAATCATTCATTTTATTTCAATTTTAATATTTTTATTGTTGTAGATGCTTCCATGTTGTGATGATGACAGATTTATGATGACATTTATTTAAGCAAATATCTGGTTTCTAACCCATTCAATGATTTACCAAAGTAACAATGACATCTTAATGATGCTATGGTATATAAGAGAATGTATGAGAGGTTATGACTGGATAGTTAGCATTATATCTTCTGAATCATGTATTGCCCACCTACTTCACCCCATATACATATACTCCCCACCTGCTCACTACCCCAAAAATCCCACTTTCAGTCAATAGTCAGAGACAATAGAGTTCTCTTAGGAAATTATGTAGCTAAAATGGGAGGGTCCTAAACTTTCTCTAAGGGTATATATCTTGATCTAGATCAAGGATTGTCAAACTCAAAGGCTAACATGGACCAAAATAAAAAGGTTTGACTTTAGGTGGGCCACAAAAAAAACTTCAATAATCATAGAAACATAAATTTATTCGAAAAGTACAGAAATAAAAAAGGACAAGGACAATTTAATGTTTTCTTCCTAACACTTGGCATCTCCGCCATTATTTTCCTACTTCGGGAGAACATTGCTCCGCGTGATTACTTACAAAAATTGATCCAAGGGAGCGTCGTTAATTCTGGACTGATAATATTGGATCTAAAATATAAGCTGCTAATATTAATGGGGTGGTGAATGGTACGCCTGTGCATAGTTTCACTAAATACGTGCAAACATTGAACAAAATATGGCATTATTATTATTGTGTACGTTTTGTTGGCTGGGCCGCAAAAATAGTCATTGTAGGCCGCATGCGGCCTGCGGGCCGCGAGTTTGACACCCTTGATCTAGATATAGTAACATGTAAAAAATAAGCAATTATACAGGCTAATGAGCTCATATGGGTCTATATAAAATTGAGAGCACAAAAATTCCAGAAATGGAATTTTTGTGCTCAATTTTTGACTCATTTTACATATAAATGAGTAGACTGTTTGTGTGTTGAAAAGCTGTATTAATAAAACCTGTCAATAATTAAAAAACAAATATATTTATTTTTCAATATAATTTAAAAAATTTAATAAAAAGCAAATGTAAAATAACCCAATTTTTTTTTTTCATTTTGCATGATTTTTTTCTTCCTCATTTTGTTTTATTCATATTAAAACAGGTCTTTTTTTAAACTACATGTTTTTTTTTTAGAATCTTAAATCTCAAAAAATAAATTAACTACTAATTTGGGAATTTCAGAATCTCAAGAGAGCAAAAAGTTTGGGAAAACAATCACTAATAACATTTATATCTATAATATATTTGTAATTGATAAAATTAAACTATTAATTTTATCAAATCATTTTCATTATTTTATATTTATCAGTTTTTTTAAATATTATTATTATAAACATTTTAAAGTGTATTCTGACCTAGAATAAGATATTTTTATGTATTTAACGGTCATCCATCAAAATGCCAGCAGAAGCTTTATTATAAGAATTAAGTGAAGACTAATGGATTTTTCATTTCCTTCTTTAAATAAAAGATGTGTATATATATCTCAGATACTTATGTCAGCAAATGTAATTAATCTACTTAAACAATATTACAGCCAAAATAAAATTTTGAATTTTTACCATTGATTTCATTTTTTTATATTATAGAAGTATTATTTAATATCTTTCATTTTAATATATTTGAATTTAAATGTTTTTTGTTTTTAGTGAAATTCTTAGAGTTGTTGACTCATTACAATTGACTGCAAATAAAAAAGTTGCTACTCCTGCTGATTGGAAAGTATGGTTTCTTTTACATTTTAAATCATTATTTAATTTATACTAAATAAAAGTGTATTGTATAAAATATTTGATTTATAGTTTTTTGAAACAGAACCAATATTTTATAAAAAGAATTACTATTTCAATAAAATAGAGAAAAAATTTAGAGAAAAAGTATAGGAAACTTTATAATAATTTTATTTTTGTTAATATTTACTTATAAAAGTATGAAAATTTTATATTTGCAGCAAGGTGGTGATTGTATGGTTTTACCAACAGTTAAAGATGAAGATATTCCAAAATTGTTTCCAAAAGGTGTGAAAATTCAAGCAGTTCCATCTGGTAAAAGCTATCTGCGTTTTACCCCTCAACCATAAGTGTCTTAACATTAATTAAAACTGCAAACTAATAATTCTGTTTAAATAAATGCATTTGATAAATCATTATGTATATTTATATTTTAGATACATTTGAATATAATGGAAATACAGAAAAATAAAATCCTTGTTTAAATATTGAATTTGTAAATTATCTTTCATAAACTGTTCATTTTTTATTCCCTCCAGTATTTAATGATTAGTTATTAAACTGCTGGCAAAAATTTGGGATCTCTAACTGAACTGAAAACCCATTTGAGTTTGTGCCACACTTAGAACAAAATGAAAAGATTGTATATAATACTGTAATTATGGAAGTAGTTCTTTGCAAATCCATAGTTTTATTTTTTCTTTCCTATGACTTCTAGTAAGAAAATAAGGATGGAACAGAAATTATGGATCATTTACAGCAGCGATTCTCAAATTTTTCCACTTGGCGACCCCTTTTACCCCAAGAAAATATATCTGTGATCCTGGGTATAGAGATATATAAACTAGATATATACAAATTAAAACATTTGCTAAAATTTTTGCAACCCCCAAAATTTTGTTTTTGTTCTCAAAGTGTGGGTTGCAACCCAAGCAAATGTTTTAATTTGTATATAAAATTTTTGCAACCCCCAAAATTTTGTTTTTGTTCTCAAAGTGTGGGTTGCAACCCACACTTTGAGAACAAAAGCACTGATTTATAACATGTTTGTTGCCAAGGATTAATGTTGTCACATATTCTTTCTTGAGGTAGACTGTTACGATAATGGTTCAATAAGACTTTTTTTTTTTTATGGCTGGGATGCAGATATTAAAAGAAATTGTTTAGATAAACAAAACTTATTCATTTAGGGGTCTCCAGGGAGGTAGGAACTGCAGTGGAGAAACTATACAATGATATAATTTATATAAATATTTGATTATAACTAGCCAATTAGCAGGACTTAATTTACTTACAGATAAGTTGCTTTTATAAAGTTCAAAGAAGCACTTTTGGAATTCTTATATTCCCTTATAAAAGTAACTTATCTGTAAGTAAATTAAGTCCTGCTAATTGGCTAGTTATAATCAAATATTTATATAAAGTAAGCAGTGAATGAAAATTTAGAAAATGATATAATTAATGATGGCCATAAATATTCACTCACACAATTATACACAGTAACATACTTTAAGTAGAAATAACATATTTCTGTTTGTATGAATTTTGTGAATAATAAATACAGCTGCTACTTTTATAATTTTTCTTTGCTGATATGAAGTATTAAAGATCTGTACAGTCTTATTTTTTTGCATTCCTATAAAATTGCATCATCATTGACTTATGCTATTTTTCTTAAACTTTATACTGTTAAGCATTAAAATTTAAATAAATATAAATGAAAAAGTTAGCAGGCATTTTTTACATCAAAAAAATCTTTCATATGCTTGTCATCTTTCATAGTAAAACAGTTTCAAATATTCTATATAAAATTTTTTAAGTTTTGAACATCATTTTTTAAACGGAACTACAAGGAAATTTCAAATTATGTTTTTGTTGAATGAAAACAAACGATCACTTCAAATTCTACACGCATTCGAAGTATATTCCTGACATATCTGATGCCATGTTATTCCTTAAAATATGTAAAAAATAGTTCTTTTAAGAGATTGTTTTAAAATATAAATAAAATCCTTTAAATGACTAATGTCATTAATGTGTGATAAATAATTTCGGAAAGTTTTCTCTCGTCGTCGTCTTTCCATCGGTACTATTTTCATTCATATGGCGCTAATGCAAAATTGTACTCAAATTTACCTACAGTGTTATCAATATACAGTAGAATCTCGAATCTCACGGGAACAAAAAAGATTCGACATAAAAGTTTTCGAGATATCAAGGTTCAATTTTAAATAAAGAATTTTATGTCAATAATACACACCATAGTTTTTAATTCTATATAAGACCTATTTTTTTCCATGAAAATTAGCGTCTAAATACTCCTGCATCTTTAAATAAAAGGTTGAAAATATTGAATAAACCCGATAATATTGACAAAAACCTATCATCAATTACAATTGAAACTTCGAAAACGAAACTACCGTACGGCATATTCAGTATTCCGAGTATGCATAAAAAAGCTTTGTTCCGGTTATCGGTAGCACATTTACGTTCTTTTGTTAAATTTAAATCCTTTGTTTAGACTCCGAAAGCGAGAAAAAATTCGTATTTTTAATTTCTCTAGCACAAAATTAAATTCGAGATAGCCAGGGTTTTGAAGAAAATACTTCGAGATACAGTAACTGTCGAAATTAATTGGTTTAATGCCGAAAATGCCCGGAAAAAATTTTTTTTCCACATATCAAGGGTTTCAAGATAATAAGGTTACACAGTATATCAATATTTATTCTGATGATGTAAAACATAAAATTTTAAAAGGAAAATAGTTTTCGTGTTATCTTGCAAGATCAAACTTAAGCTGCAAATATTACTCTGTAATAGGAATTAATTTCCATGGTTTCCACTGATAAGTAATACTGTATTTTAAATGTAAGTTTATTTATAATTACTATTCAACATTATTACCATGAATGTAAAATACACAAAGCATTCATAATTCATCAATAAATTTTATTAGTTATTTGAGTAATATTTTTATATGCAGCTGTTTTCGATAATATTACATTCAATATAATTTGTAAACTGTATAATTATTAATTTAAAAACCTCTGAACATCTTAAGAATTGATAAAACTAATACAGAGGTGCCTTGCAATTCGACATTTGAGTTTCGCGGGTTAGCGCATGGAATGCATGGAATTGTGTGAGGTCATTTGCTATTTGTCAGTTCTTTTTTGGCTACTTTGGTGTTTGCCGTGTTGTTTGCGTTAATTTTCAATTCTACATTTTTCAGAAAGTAAAAAATTTGTAATTATTATTTTCTTTGAGTGAAATTTAAGGATGAAAAGAGAACTGACCAAAGGAAGCACGTTTCTTGCTTAGAAAGAGTAGACTACGAGACGAATTAGCGCGGAAGAAGTGAAGGAAAGGTTCAGACTTTCTTCATACAGAGGTGATTTTCTAAGAGTACTTTAGCCCACTCGAGTATGCCTGTTTTAAAAAGTCGGCCGGATTGGCCGCGTGGAAATGCTTCGGCTTTCCACTCTGGAGGACCCGGGTTCGAGTCTCGGGTCCCACCCCTTGAAAATATTTATCATGGGGTCCGGGCCCGGCCCGTCGATCCCCGTCCTCCACAATCCGGCTGACCCCTCCGCAGGGATGGGCAGCCTGTGGAAGGGCTTGTTTCGCCCCGTCACTTAGTATTCTCCCTGAATGGAAAGTGGCGTCATCTGTTAACAAAAAAAAATATCGAGTGCGGATTTGGTTAGGAGAGACTTGCTTATTCACGTCTAGTTTCGGTGGACAAGATCGTCCAACCTCGTTGACTTAGTGCACCTGTCCGTCAGGTCTATCTCCCGTCACTTGAATGACACTTTGGCGGGCAACCTATCCATTTTGGCTGGGACCACTTCTCTCGCTCCCTCCCCCGGGGAGAACTCCTTCTCTGGAGTTGACCCTACTTTGTCACTTAGAGTCAGCGGAGGGTGGTCAGCAGTTGATACTCTCTCTTTCTGCCGTCAACAAGGCTTTCACCCCCGCCCCTTCACCTTGTTTGTCACAAGCAAAGATGGCGGCCCGTTTCCGAAGTCTTCCCCTTCGATACTGTATCGGCATCTACAGTCTGCTTTGTCACATTCCTCACAACTTGAGGATGTGCGTTTCTCTTGCTCTAGGCACCTCATCCTCAACCTCCGATTATGATTGTGCCGCTGAAGTATTGGATCTGTTCCGATATCCATCAATTTTGCGGCCGACTCTGTCCAAACAGATTTTTCTCATTCGGGATGTCGTTACTGACATCACTGTAGCGGAGATCCTTTCCTGGGCTCAGCGGGACCGACTCCGATTGGCGGAAGTACATCGTTTTAGTCGTCTAGAGTAGTGGTCTCCAAAGTGAGGTACGCGTACCCCAGGGAGTACGCGAGACGATACCTGGGGATACAGTGAAAACAATTTTAGTTTCATCAGCTAGACATTCCGTTGTTGTTAAATTGTTTTTTGTAATTAATTAGTTTTAAGTTAGAACTTAGAAAAAGACCTGAGCTCAGGCAGAACTCTGGAATTTGCAGAGTCGCTAATACTGTTAGGTTTAGTTGTAAGTAGCATTAATTGACAGTCGTTGAAATTCGCGACTTTGCAAAGTAATACAATCATATATAATAAAGGAATAAGCATGCGAAGTCCATGTTTCTGCACATGTGCAAACCGGACTGGAATGCCCAAGATCAGAAGTGCTGCCATTATTATTTTCTCTCACTTTGAATCTTTAATTGTGTCTTTTAGAAAATTAAATCCCAATCTCATTATAAATTTTGTTTTAAATTACAGTCTACTTCTTATTTATATTTGTACACTTCTTTTTGTTATTTGACTTCAATTTCTGGCTTTTTCGTTTGAAAAATGTTGGCTGATCCAGGGCCTGAGAGTTCAGTTTGCATTTGGCTTGCTGAGGCTACATAAACATTGCATTCATGGTTGCATTTAAATAATATTTCATTTATTTCAGAAATTATAATTATTTTTATTTTAAGATGATAATTAGAATTATTGCTATTGAAGATTATTGTCTATTTTGGTCCACCAGAGACCAAAATAGTCTTAAGTCTGCAAGAGCCAGTGCACGTGCTTTGTTTATGATATTTTCGTTTTCATTATGGATGACAAGCTACAGTTGCATACAAGGGTTCAACAGCAAAATCTCAAATATTACAGATAAGAAAAAAGTTTATTTTTTTTGATATATTCGGGAATGTAGTGGACAATGGCTAACTAGTACGTGAATATTGTTTGTGCATTTAATTAAAAAAGATGCTCTTCTGGTTTTGATTTTCAGTTTGATTGTTCAAGAAAACCTATAAGAGATAGCTTCTACATATAATTTTGTAAACAGGGAAACCCTAAAAGTTTGAATGTTTTCCATTTTTAAATAAGGATGCTACATTAATCTTATTTAAAGTCTTGATAAATCTGCTGATTTTTATGAAAAAAAGTTATTCTGAACATCTGATACTTTTTAATGGCTGAAGATAGAATTAAATGAAATGTAATTGATATCATCTTCAATGACTTGAACTTCTTGCCAAATTTCATAAAAATTCAATTAGTAATTCAAGTTATATTAAGAAAGTAAGTCAGAAGTTTAAATATCTGTCAATGGGATTCTTTTGCTTAGAAAAAATATTCATGATAACTATTTTGATAAATAAGTCAGTTAAGGTAGAGAATAAATTTTATTATCTGAAATAGTTATTATGTAATAAATAATTATAATACAGGAATCCCTTGATTAGTGTGGGTTTGAATAATGCAGTTTTGATTAGTGTACAAACAAATTTGAGACTATCCCTTAATATATGCAGTGCCAAATTTGATTAATGTGCTTCAACAAGTGCGATTTTTTTTTTGCAAACCTCTGAAGCATTGGTAACTGAATGTTGGGGATTTCTATTTACATGATTAGAACACTGCAATAAATTTATTTATTTATTTTTTTAATTCTGTTAATATTATGACTTTCACCATCTAACTGTTATATTTTAATTTGGTTCGTAATTTTATTTATTAATAAATTTAGCATGAATGGTAATTACCTAATAATAGTCATTACAACATTATATAGCCAGCCTTGCCTTCAGTTCCTCTCTAGTACTTGATGTCTACAGACATGCAATTATTTTTTACAAAATTTATGCAATTTTGTAAAAATATTTTTTTTTTGTGAAAAATAAATTTTAATTCTTATTATAAATTTTTAAATACCTATACATATTCTTCAATGATTTAAAGTACATGTAATGCAATATAGATACATTTTGAGGGAGGAAAAATATATATGTTTATAATTTTGATATTTTCTAGGATTCATAATAATTATTCCCATTTTGGATTTTAGTTTGAAAGTGCAATTTTGATATATGTCATGTATTGCGAGAATTTATTACCTGTACTAATCAAGGGATTCCTGTAATTAGTATTATTTTATTTCAAAAATAATTTATAATACTGAGTGAAATAAGCAACTTTTCTATTAAAAATTCTGAATATTAATAAACTTTTAAAGTTAAATAAATTTTACAATAATTTTAATATATTGAAAGTAATTCATAATAAATATTTGTAATTTTTTTATATTGTTAGCCTACTTTTCAAAGGAAATGGAGGCTTATAAGATAGAATCATGTCTCTCTGTCCACCTCTCTGTGTTCACCACTAATAACTTTTTGAACAAATTAGTAGATTTTTATGAAATTTGCCATTAGCTCCTTGAGAGCTGCAGATGTTTTGAAATTAAAACTAATTAATATGAAAAAAATTAAATTAAAATTGTGAAATCTCACTTAATTTTTATCAAAATCTTTTGAAATTTTCAGTACTTATTGCAGATTTTATCATCTTTCTAACAATGCAAGTATTTTTTCAAGTTTTATTTTTTTGTAACTTTTAATTACATTTATGAGATCGGTGATAACAATTTTTTTTATATGCAATTTTAGTCATCCAACAAAATAGTCAATATTTTTAGATAGTGATAAGTCTTCTGAACAAAATGATCCATGAATGAAGGAATCCAACCAAAATTTTCAGAAATTATTGATAAAAAACTAAATTACATAATATTTGTAGATTAAAGTTAATTATTAAAAAAAATTACATGAATTCATTGAAATATTGCCTTTTTTATTAATATTTCATTTTATTAACTTGTTCCTACTTCAATTACACAATATTTTTGCAATACTTTTTATAAATTTTTTTATTTATATGAAAAAATCCTAACATATATGAAAATGACATCATCTGGTACATAAACAGCTATATTTTCTGTTCCTCTAATTGGACTGCCACTAGTGTATTATAACTCTAGACCCAATGCCACTTACTCACATGCAAAGTAGGCTTGGCTGCAATTTCCCAGGAAAGGAGTGGCTGCTGTAAAATAAAGTGCCATTGCCCCTTTGATTAATGTTTGTTTCATTTTTTGCAATATTCTCCTAAATTTCAGTGAAATTAAAACAAAAAATGAATGATTATGATATATTTTAGTTTATTTTAACAGAATTAATCATTATTTTCTTATTATCTACATTTTTTTATTTTCAGAATTTTATTGCTTATTTTAAGAAAAATTTGATTTTTTTCTAAAAATTTCCAAAATATTGTTTATCAAATCACATAATTAGACTATAAAATCAACAGGATGGAATAAAAAAAAAAAAAACAAATTCTATCAAGCACTTCAAATGTAAATAATGTTTGTTTACATGTAATTTTAAAAATATTTCGGCAACTGAAAAAATTTAGGACTCACTATCAAAAGGGCATATTTTCAATGATTACACACAAAAAACCAATTTGCAAAAGCTGCATTAATAAAATCAGGAATGAATTTTTTTATATCTTTTTTTTATCATTTTTTGTTTCACAGCATTGACATCTATCGACAGCAAAGGCACTCAAGGAATTAAAAGATACCTCAATGCTGCAGCCTTTAATTTTATAGGATTATTTAATCCTACAGGAAAGAATTTAATTTTTAGGGCAATTTTAATTTATATTATTGCCAATAGATAGTGGTAATAAGTATTAACAGCATAGGGTGCCACATGGCTTACCTGCATTGCTTAGCACTTAGCAATATCTATCGTCGTTATAATAGATATTGATGAATAATGGTGACAAAATATTGGTTGTTTATTATGTTATGATGACATAATGCTTCACATCATAAAGATGTCATCATCATGGTGATGTGATGTCATTGTGACATATATGCTGGTTAAATTAACATTAAAATTGGACACACAAAACCAATGGATTCCAAATACTAAATAAATGAGACATTCAGAAAATAGATTACCTATTTGAATGAATATCTTGCTAAAATTGTTTGTTCCATATATAATATATCAAAATCTTCAAATTATTACTATAATACTTAAAAAGAATATATATTTTTTTAAGTTTCTTAATTGATATAAATTAAACAAATCTATTTAGGATGATATTATTAAATTATTCAGTAATATGTTTTTAGTTATCATAATTTCAGATTATTTAATAAATATTGATACTTTATATGTTTTGTTATTTTATGTAATGTTTCTTTCATTTTATATTTAAATTTTTATTTGATTGATCAACAATTCATATACCATATATTTTATTAATTTATATAATAAAATTTTCCACTTGTATTTATCACAAAAAAAAGATGCCGCCGCATGTACCGCCGATGGGGCTATTCAAGCTCAAAATTATATAAAATATAAAATAGTTATTTTATTTAAAAAATTAAAATACATACTTGCTTGGATGATTTGAGATGTTGTCGATGAAGATGATCAAAAATAGCACCATATTCTTCATGAATGCGTTGCATCTCATTAATGTGTTCAGCAACTCGTTCCATACCTTTTAATGCCTCTGTTTATTGAATTTAAAATGTAATAGCATAAGAATTTACTTTAATAATAATAATAATCTTTAAATTCTGTTTTTAATATTTAGAAAATAAAAATTTTCAGTAAATACTTTTATATTATAAAATTAATAAACCACTAGTTCTTAGTTTATGAGTTCCTGAATTTATGAGTTTTTTCAAATATGAAATATCAAAAAAAGTTAAAAATATAAACATTAAATAAATAAATTCTAAACATTCATAAAAAAACATTTAAATCCACAAATATATCTATATAAAATTTATTAGTAAATATATAGTTACTAATAAAAACAGGTGGTAATGTATTAAATCTTCTATGGCCTTCCTCAGCCATATCTAACAGATGTGTCTTTTGTTGTGCATAACATGTTATGTAAGTCGTCCCTGTTAGAACAGTTTATAAATGTTTTGCTATAGCTCCATATTGTCATTTAAACATTTACAATCTGGTTAAAATACATTAAGACAAAAATATAAATAAAGCACAGTTTTTTAGATTTAATCAGATAAAAAATTATATAGTATAATAAAAAATTTGTTTATTATAATTTGTATCTACTTAAAATTAAAAAATTGTACCTTATTTATATTTTTGTCTGAATGCATAGCTGTAGTAAAATATTTATTTGTAAACTGTCCTAACAAATATAGTTCCTAAGTGTCTGAGGAAACTATATGATTCCAAATAAAGACATTGGATCAGAAGTTCAATTAACAATAACAAGTGTAGATTTATTATATAATAAATAAATACAGTGTAGAAATTACAAGGAAATAATTTAGAGAAGTTGGCCATACACACACATTGTTCCCATCATGATCAGAGAAAAAGTGTCTTCATTCAGATCTGTTACCTATCGATGGTGCATTCAATTCCCAACACAGGGATGAATTATATTAGATGCTTATGTAGAACAAGACGAATACTTGTTAGATGTGAATGAGGAGCCTACAGAAGGTCAAAAACATTACCTCCTGGTTTTATTGGTAATTGCATATTTACTAATAACAATTTTAGTATTTCTGCTTAAAGTGCTTGTCAAATTATTTGTGTTATATTACATTATATTACAATATATTAAAAAGATTGGAAACAATACAAAAAGAATATAATGATAATTGTTAATTAATGCTGAAGTTGACTAGTTTTAAGCCAAAAACATTACAAAAATAAAAATTTTCTTCAATTTGGTGATTGATTTATCATATATTTTGCATATATAGAAATAATTTTTTTGTGGATTTTATCCAAACAAATGTTTTAATAGTGAAAAATGTTTTCTCTAACAATGATAAATCATGTTAATTATAGGCAACCCTCAATTTCTGTAGCCTCAAATTATGTAGAGAAGAGTCTCTCTAATCTGACACATGTGATTGCGGGGTTTGTTTGATTTCAGAGATTTGTCGGATTACTGGATTACTTTATTTTGGCAAATGGAATTAATATATCGGTAACTAAAAATCAAAGATCACGTAATTTATTGGTTTAAAATTTTTATTGATTTTTAAGGGCTAAAGTCGGGGAATGGCTTATACACAGATCAACTTATATTTAAATATATACAGTAATATGAAATTATGAAAAGGTAAATAATTTCAGAAAACTTAAATATCTTATGTTTTTAGAAATAGTAATTTGTTTTTTTTAAGGAAAAATAATAAATTCCAAGTAATGCAAAGTTATCAGTATGCACATTAAAATTTATAGGTTTATTGAAATTTTAAACTTTATATAATCCAAACATCAAGGGAACTTTATACGAAATACTTTAGAACAAATTTAAACTCAGAGAGTTTAAATTCGTTCTAATCATTAAAAGTTACCGTTAAAGTTTCAAGGGCTATAATTTGGCTAGAAAAATTTAGATTATTGAAATTTTATTGCAATTTTATGCATTTCACAGTACTGGCATTTTCTTATTGTAAAAGAAAAAAAAATTGCTCAAAAATCAAAAATTTGATACCAGACAGATACAGAATAATGCAACTTTTGACAATAGTCTATAAACAAGATTAAATGAAAGTAAACTATAAGCTGAATATATCTTACTTATTCGGCTTATAGTTTACTTTTATTTAATGTTTACAGTAAGAATTACACTATGAATTATAAACAAGATCTATATGACCTTGTTCATAGACTCTTAGCTCATATTTTATATGAAAAACTCAATAGGTACAATTTTAAATATACCCTGTATGAAATATACTGTATGTTTAAAAATGTATTTATTGAGGAAATTGCATAGTGAGATTTAATGTACTGTACATAGCATATAGATGTGATTTCTCTATCCAATTGCCAGTATTTTATTATGAGATCAGCATTTTTTAATTGAAAAAAATGATACTTTTTGCTTTGCATCTCTTTATAATTATTCTTTATAAAATGAAGGACTATTTCAAAACTTTCCATATTTATCATAGAGTTAACTGTTCAGTGAAGTATAGATTCACAAGTCTGACTCCTATACTTTATTTTTGAATTCTTTATGCTGCTGAATATATATGATGGATATGTGTTTGCAGTCCATATACAAGGATCAATCAAAATGAAAACTATAAAAACGTTTTAAAAATAATTTATTGAGAGAATGAGAAATACATCATTTTTCTACATAACCTTCCCAATGCTCAATACAAGTTCTCCAATGCTTACAAAGTGTGAATTCCTGTGGAATAAATTCTTTTGATTGACTTTGCAACCAGTCATGCACCATTCAGTGTACTTCTCCCCCCCCAGTGCCTCCTTGAGAGGTCCAACCATGTAATAATCATTAGGAGTGAAATCTAGTGAGTAAGAAGGATGTGGCAAACATTCAAAATGCAGGTCTTCAATGGTCGCAACTATTGCATGGGCAGTATGAGGCCAAGCATTACTGGAGCACATCATGAATAATGTAATCTGCTAACCATGACTTAAGTCCACAATTGTGGCTATTTCACAATCATTTGGTGATTTTTCCTTATTAACGCTTCAATAGTTGCAATACTCTCTGGTGTCACCTTGATATACTTTACCTGACAAGGAACATTTTTCATAGATTTCACACCATTTATGAATTTTCTACTCCACTCATACACTTGTTGCTGTGACAAACATGCAGCACCATACTTAGCTTTCATTCTATGATGAATTTCAGTAGGTTTTTACATCTTCACTTGTCAAAAATTTAATAGCAGAACACTGTTCTTTGGTGCATGTCTTAAGTGGAGCAGCCATCTTTACACTGCTGTTCATCTGCATTCTTCTGCCACCACTGGACATTCCTTACATTACTAGCAACAATATTGCCAACTTACAGGACAGTGGCATCAAATTTCAAATTTTTATTACAAATTTACAATTTTCATTCAACTGAACCTTTGTACTTCTTAATAAAAGAAATAGCTAAACTCTAAAAATTACTTTAATATTTTTTCCATTTGCATATTTGATAAAAACGCTATGAATGTTTGCACATATAACATACTATAGAATTAAAAATAATTCAGCACTTAAATTATAAGAGTTCATTGAAATGCAGTAGAATTTTCAATAATTTTGACATCTTCAGATATTTGTATAAAATTATAACCATATTAAAAATTTTATAATACAAGAATAAATAAATTGTATACCTATCTTGTATTTAAATATTTCAATTGCTCTTTCACTGATGAATGAATATGAATTTTTGAGTATACTCAAAAATTCATATTCATTACAGAATGCTTTTCAAATTAAAAATAACAAATATATTTTTATTTTTCAAAATATTTTTGACTACATAAAATTCTCATCAATACAATCAAAAACACAAGAAATAAGATTTATTCCTTAAAGCTATTTTATGATATTTTAATTGCATACTTTACAATAATGTTTATATGAGAAATAAAATTTTATATCTTCTTATAACACAATCTAGGAATATAATCCTGATTTATAATACTATCTCCATGATGAGTTTGGTTTCAGTTAAAGTTGCAATATTCAGGAACATAACCCAACATTAAATGAGGATCTGCTGTATATTGTGTTTAAAAGCACATGCCATAAGGTGAAGTGAGAGAAATCCTTTACTTTATATTTTCATTTAATGATTGTTTTGAAGTTATAAAATTAAGTTAATTATTCTAATTTTAGAAAAAAATTAAAATTTCATTCCTTTGTTGTTGTATTGTTCAATAAATGGAATGAAATGAAACAAAAACATGTTTTGACCATAAATGCTAATTGTAAAATGTTATTCAGACGTTTATATAACATGTCTTTCAGGAAGATAACTTAAAATTCAAAGCTTTTTATGTCCATGATTAGTTTTTAATGCTAGTTCTCAATCATTCACTAAGCACTACAATAGAGGAAGATGGTACCATCCTATCCTATCATAAATCTCCAACTTCTTGGCAACCTACCAAACTGTAGAGGCAGGGATTGATGAGTTTAGAACAGACCCTTCATATAAATTTTCAAAGAGGTGGATTCCAAATTCAATTCCAGGCCCTCTGACTGGAAAGTCTAAGTATTTCAACCTGGCCAATCTAATTGAATATCCTGCTGTACTGTATAGTTTAATTAATATATTGTTTATAGGCAATGTTGCATACTTGAATTAATGTTCATATAAAATAGGGTTATCATGATTTCTATAACTACTATTGGTTTGCACCTTATTTTCTCTCTATTATGAAAAAAAAATGTAAGAAAATAGGCTTTATTCCATTTTTTCTGCCATAAAATCTTTTTAATTAATTTAGTTTGCTGGAAATGTAATAGTGAAGTAACATTAAATGAGAATCTACTGTATGTCAATCAATTGTTTACATTGCTTAATAGTATGTAAATTAGAATAATATATAATTATAAAAACTTATTAAATTTAACAAAAATATTCTCTATATCAGGGGTGGGAAAAGGTGGCCCACGGGCCGGATCCGGCCCGCGAAGGCATCTTATATGGCCCGCCGCATAAACTAGAATATATTACAGTTTCAATGCCACATTTGTAAAATTCTAGTCGAAAAGTAAAAATAAAATAATGGATATTCTGTAGTGTAAAATAATGGATACTCTCGCTAGTGTACATGCACATTACCGAGTTACTCCAAATTTTGATGATATAATTAACCATGAACATAGTAAATTTCATCATTCACATTATTGGTAAGTTGTAAATTTGTTTTTACAAAATTAATTACATAGGTACCTAATATTTTGTAACATTCTGATGTAATAGGTTATTAGCAATCAATCAGTTTGATAAAATACTTGTGTTTTTAAAGAAATTATCAGAATTTATTCGTAGGACGAATTATTTTCTAATTTTTCTAATGAAAAAAATAGTTTCTACAGATGCTTTTGAGCTCTTTGCAAAAAACAAAAACTAAAAATATAACACAAGAAAGGTATATTTTAAAAATAATATTGATACACGAATATATTCTTAGTGTAAGAATCACAAAAATGGCTACATATGATAGCGAGATTGACAAGAAAGTGTGCAGATAAATTGGTGCAACATTTACTCTTGTTCTGTGTGATGGTGAGAGGAATATTTATTGTGCAAGAATAAATCTTGCTTGAGTAGTCATTTTATGTCAAAGTAGTTTTATTAATTATTAATAGTTATCATCAATAATTTCATTACATACTTACATAATGGTGTCATAAGGTTAAATTTGGCCTTAGGTACATTTCAAATTTTATACGGCCCGCTTCATCCTGAAAATTGTTAATCCGGCCCTCAGCAGAAAATAATTGCCCACCCCTGCTCTATATTGTAATATAGTTATAAAATATATTTTATCTATATTTTAAATGCCCCTTTCAATTTAAAATAGGTTACATAATTAATATTCCATATATATTTGTTTATAAGCCAAGAAATTTTTTGCAAAAAAAGAAATTTTGAAGAAGGAATGTTGGCTTATACATGAAGTAATCAAAAATTGGAAAATTTTTGAAGATAGTAAGATTTGCCTGCTCAATCATGTTACAAGTCATATTCACAGCTGCATGATCCACCAACATATTTGTTCCTAACAAAAATCATTATTTTACTGAATCTTTCCAATTTTTTTTAAAACAAGTGGATATGTATGACTGTATATAATTTAATAATTTTGTTTGTATTTAAATACTTAATAATACTCAAATATAATCAAAAATACATGAAGCAGTTGCATTGCATCCTGTTTGCAATAATAGCCTGTTCTGTAGTAGCAGTAGGATCTACCATATTTATTCCTAAAAAATACCTACATTTTCTCAGTTCTATTATTAAAAATATGCAGAAATGAGTGAATGTTCATATTTAAAAATATTAATTTATCAAGCACTTCACAAATAAAATTGGAAATGTGTAGACTGATCTTTTTAAATATTTTTGTTGAGATTTAGAAAATGACAGAAACTTTTAATATCTCTTTGATATTTTCAGCTTAAAAAACCCATCAATAAAATCACAATGTAGAAAAACATGACTGGATACAATGCAATATGATCTCATTCAGTTCTCTATCAGCTTTCTCTTCATATTGTGAAGTTTTGATGTAATAAGTCTGGAATTTTGTCTAAGTGAACATATTTATTCCAATAGTGAACCAGATTTGGAAAGCTTTTAAAATTATAAAATTATCTATTAATTTCAATGAATGTCATATTGCTCTAATACTTAAAACTTGGGGAAATCAGTAAAATTCATATATGATAGATATATGAATTTTACTACTTTTTAAACTTTGAAGTGAAAGGATCAGATAATATGCAAATAATAGAGGAACAAATTGGAAAATAAACTGCTTATCTCACTCTTATTAAGCTTAACAAGTTCATAAATAGCACAAAAAGCAGTATGTACGTATATCTGTAAAAGTTTATACAATTGAAGAGGATACGTATTGTATCGAAAACGTTTTTGTATATTAAAGTTATATATGTACATACTGCTTTTTGTGCTATTTTGAACTTGATATGCAAATATATATAGTATATTATTATTTCATGATACTTTATATTATTATTGATATATCTAAATAAATTTGTTACTTAAATAGTATTTAAAAATATTATATTAGAGATTTATGGATGTAAGAATGGTAGTAATAATAATAATAATAATAATAATAATATTTTAAGCTATATTTCACCTGCTAAATGTACATGTTCTTCAGAAGATGAATCAGTGAGATGTTTAAGTTGTTGTAAAAGTAATGGATATTTAAGAATGCGTTGTATTGGTTTGATGAGGTAGGATTCTAAGGAAAAGGAATGTTGGCCTTTTGGATTGCGTGACTGAAGGAATTCCATCAAAGCAGAATTTCCTTCACCTTTAACAAAATAGAATATATTAATATCAGTTTTAGTTTAGTATTCATATACATTGATAATTAGTAGTCTAAATATATCTTACTAGGATGAAAGACTTTTTGAGCTTTGGAATGGCTTGCACAGAAAGAACTATATAGCTTGAAATGATCAGCATAATAAAGAAATGAATTTCCTAAAGCAAAAAGAACATTCTGAAAGAAAATAATCAATTATTAATTAGTAATTTGTGTGATTTAATATTAATTTAATTAATAAAAATGAATTAATTTTTTTATATTGAAAATATTTTGTTCAAAAATTAAATCAAATTTTTTAAAATTAGATTTAATTAAAAAAATTGGATTTCATATTCATAATCATAAATTAATATAATTATTAACTATAATATAAAAATAATGGCAAAAAATAAAATCTACTAAAACTAAAACTATAATCTTTATAACTTACAAATATAATTTGTATTTTATATAAAGTATTTTATTTAAAAATGAAAAGAGACATTTAAAGTTTTGATAATGAATATTTTTCAGTATCAACATGGGCAAGTTTTACAATTTTGGCTTAGCATTCATATTACCCTTTTTTCATTTTTCTCACTTTATTAGGGTCCTACAATTCAATTATAGTATGTGGTTAATTCATTCAAAAATTTCCTCATAAGTCAAAAACTGTATAAAGTTCAACAATATTTAATTTGAAAATGATTTTCTGACATATTTTAATTTAATATCTTTAATCATTCTAAAATAAAAAATATGTTCAGAAAGTAGCCAATTAGTTCTTTCCAGAATTTCTTGTTATCTATAAAAATATATGAGGCTTTGAGTTATTTATTGAAGATATTTCCTATCATTGTTTTCATTTCATCTATAGATCTCCATTACTAAAGACTGACTAAAAATATTCATCACTGATGAATCACTGTGTAGTGCTGATCAGCAATTCTGCCATTGCTAATTTTCAATTCAATATTGTAAGCCCAAAAATACACTGTTTTAACATCAAAATATAATACTAGTGATAGTATTCAATCCTATAATAGCCTGTAATATGATTAGGAGACTCCAAAGTTTACAGAAAAAAGGTCCATTATATATCATATGCAATTTCACTTTAAGGCTGCAAAGTACTTTAAGTGCTTCAAGTATTATAATTTATAAGAATTATTCTGCTTAATTGGGCCACTGGTTAATTGGGGCAGCCACTTTTTTGAGCCAAATCTCAAAGAACAGAAACCAAACTAATACGGGAGAAGAAATATTCCAGACATCGTTTATTCTAGCAAAAATTAAAAAATAATAATTAAATGACAATTTAATAAAATAACTAAGATTTTAAAGAAAAAATTATCATTAATTAAGGTAAATTTTGCATTAATTTGTCAATAAAAATATCGTAATAATCGGTATATAGACTGTTATAAGAAAACATCGATATATATTTTATCATCAAAATTTTTTTTAAACTTTTGTTATTTTTTTTTAATATTTAATAATACAATAATCATATACGTATTTAAAAATTAATGAAAATTATATTTTATGCTTGAAAAAACATAATACATAATTCTAGCTTTTAATAAGAAAATTATAGGAAAAATATTTAATAGTGGTACATCAGCATACTATTTATTACGTAATTATATAAGAATTACTGACATTAAGCCGTATTTTAAATTTAATTGTCAAATTAATTAAAGAAAAATTAACATAAACAGCGAGAGTTTTAATTACAATTAATCTTTTAACCATTTATTAAAATTTTAATAAAGAATTAGGTAGATTAAATAAAACTACTACTGCATTCGTGGTAATGGTTAAAATATTTATTCATATTTTGTTTTTTACATTTTTAAATTATTAACGAACAGGATGCGAATTTTTAAAAACATATTTTTAGAAAAATAAAATACGATAGGGTTTTATATTAATAGAAAAATATATATATTGTGTGTAAAATTTCGTAATATCTGTCTGGCTTTTTTTTATACGGAATTAAACGAGGCAATAAAATATTTTTGACTTTTTATATGATCAGGATTTTGAACAATTAATGATGTCCCAATCCATAACAAGGCTGTAGGACCGAAAAAGCAATTATATAGGATTATGTTTGAAAGAAATCTATTTTTACCTTTAAATGAATACAAAAATAAAAATATTTATTATTATTTAAAGGAAAAATAGATTTTTTTTTTCAAACTTAAATCCGATATAATCTGTTTTTTAGCATTTACACAAACAATATCTGGATAATTATATATACAGTATATAAATTTAACTTGATGATTGAAAAATAAAGTAAAATATCGAAAAATAATATAAAAATTTATGTTAATTGTTGTCTTGACTAATTTTTTTACTATTTTTGGCAAAAAGATGCTTAGAATTGCAGAATTTTGTAATACAGGCAATTTTTTATGATCATTTATTAAAATAATGGTAATTTTAAATCATTAAAAAGATGCTTAGGAATAAATTATGTACTCAATGTGCCCTTTAACGTAATGCTGATCTAAAAAAAATTAAATGTTCTACGTATATTACAGTTGCCAACAGACATTACCGAGGAATCACTCGACTGAAATTAAATCCGACATCAGGCCACTCAGCTGTTCATTACATCACCGACCAATCACAGACGAGTATTATCACCTGATTGTCGTCAGACGTTTCTTCGATCGAATTTTTTAAAAAGAAATTTAATAAATAAAATAACAAAGAAAATAAAGGCAATCGAGTTGAACTTTTATTTATATTGTCAATACGTATTTTATTTTAAATACGCATTAATCTAAAAATATTTTTAATCTATTTGTCTTTCTATTGTAATTGGTTACGTGCGTGGTACAGTCTATGACGTCAATACACGCCGTTTGCCAGGATCAACCAATAGCCGAGCGCTTAACGTGACGCAAGCGCGTGAAATGTTGCCACCGGCAATACTCCACTGGAACGTAAAATGGCGAGTGAACAAAATCCCCCGGGGCGGTCGTTCAGTAGGCTGAACATTGAGAATTTCCGACAACATATATATTCGGGTCGGTCTCCGGTGGATTCATACAGTGAGCAAACGTTTACCGGAGAAACATCATCTAGCTCTAGTAGCCGTAAAAGCAGTATAAACCCGGATCTGTCTATAATGCTACACATTATGGAGAATATTCCGACTAGATACGATATCAACAGGAATCCACCGAGACATAGTAGGAATAGCAAAGAGAAGCTGACATGTTCACAGCAATCGGTACTCAGTGCTATCGACCGATTTGTGAAAGCCGTTAACAACATGGACGCTACAGTTCTGATACCGTCCAGGTTACGAGACATCGACATCCATGGAAGCAAGCTCAACCGTGTACTTCCACCCGGACTGTCTCATACGGATCTATACAGTTTCTACAACATGTTGAAAGACGTCAAGAACGAGCTGCTTTGGGGACCTTCTTCGTCTAACGTTCCTTCTCTCATACCAATAAGTTACCTGAGCGCACCGAGAAACATATCACAGTTGAGACAAACATCGGATGACGGTTTGGGAAGCAGCGGATCCACATCAGATCCAGAAACAGATAGTGACTTTGAGAGCGTGATCACGGATCGAGGTGAATGTATGGACGAACAGACCTCTCACCTCGCTACGGCCTTTCGGCATCACTTGCAAGGACTACACGCCATTTTGCATCAACTGGCAGATTCAGCAGATTACTTGACGGCCCGGTATCAAGAAGATATAGAAGCAGTCTGTTCAGGTTTTTAAGTTGTGACATTCCTATAGGAAATTTTTTTTTATTTAGGAACTATATAGTAATGCTAAAGAAAGTGTACTATCTAATCATTATTTTATTATTATATTATTATTATTTTTTATTATTATCGAGTATGATGCCTCTTGATAAGGATATTATTGTCAATGTTGGGAGAATACGTTGAAAACTTGGAAAAAAAAACAAAAAAATTGGATAGATTTTGTTATAGTTTAGGCTGTAGTCAGTTATAATAGCCGCCCAGTTTTCAGTAAATAATTTTGTTTATTCATTTGAATGACCAAAGTATATTATTATTATTAATTATTATTATTATTATTATATTATATATACTCAATATAATCTAATATTATATAATCATAAATATCCACGCTTGTTTAATTGGGGCAGCCACTTGATTGGGCCAAAATGGATTAGTCCCAATGTGTCCCAATTAAGTGGAATAGAACTGTATATATATTCTATTATTAAAAACTGAAATAATTTGTAAATATAGTACTGCATAGTTGAATAGTTGATGAAAATATTATTTGTCGTATGATTTAGATGTATTATCATAATCATTTATCAATATCAAAAATTGTAATGCAGTTAAACACAATTATAAAAAAACAGCATATTATAAAATAACAACTGCTTTAGACAAACTATTTTCTGTAGAAACTGTCTGCATAAAGCAGTCAGTATTAACTTCTCTGTTGTAATCAACAGACAACAACTGTTCTACAGAAGGTCAGCTGGCAGAGAGAAAAGTTTTCAGGAATGAACTGGATCAAATAGCCTCTGCAAGTTCACTTATTTCACTACTTCCATTCTCTTTTCTCTTCCTCTAATTCTCCCACTCCATAATTCCATTCTCTCTTTTCTATCCCCTGCCTGCTTTTTCTATTGGTTTAACCCAGCAGTTCTCAACTTTTTTTCTGTTGAGGAACATATTTTAAGATTTGACAGCACACCTAAATATTTTAAATAATAATTTAGATTTAACAATGAATTTCTGTTGAGGAACACTTTTTAATATTTTAAAATTTGGCGGCACCTAAATATTTTAAACCACACCTAAATATTTTAAATAATAATTTAGATTTAACAACGAATTTTAATTAACACATTATTGTATTTATTCTTATTTATTACATTCAGATTACATACATACTCATACACAGAATCATTAAATGGCAGCCCTTAAGTTATAGTGCCACCTGTGGATTTTGTCTTTTTAGAGAAATTATAATTTTGATTTAATATTTATTCCTTAATTTTTAAATTATGAACAACAACAAAAAGTTTTGGTTTTAAAAGAAATTCGAGGGTTAGATTTTTCTAATGATACTCTATTTATAGGAATTGGTACAGTGGTTTGATTGCAAAAAGGATATCCAGACAACCATGTTTCACTATTAATATATATAATTCATACAATTACATATATATAATTCATTCTTAATTTTTCATGGCACACCATCAAAGTTTGGCAGCACACTAGTATACCACAGCATAGTGATTGAGAATCACTGGTTTGGCCTTTAAGCAACCTTGTTCTTCATCCTACAAATACTATATATTCTATATTGTAATTTTATTTTTCATTGTAATAAGCGATTTGTTTTTTAATATGTGAAGTAAGATAAGAATAAGTAAGATAAGAGTAAAATAATCACTAAGCACTTTAAGCAGGGAAAGAAACAATGTTCTCATTCAACAAATTTCTTTATTAAATAAAGCACTTTTGGCTCTACCGAGCCCTCATCAGTATCAAATCAATAAACAAAAGCTAACAGTAACTAAACAATAGTTAATAAATACAGTTATATTCTAAATTCTGAAATTTGAATTTAAATCGCATTTCTTCAGCTTATTGTTAATCAGCTTACGTCATACTTCTTGCTTAAAATTATTAGTTGGCTGGCAAAAATGTTATTAATTATAATGAGCCAAAAAAAATAAGTCTAGCATGGGAGTATTGCGAGAAGAAAAAGAAGAAGGTGCATATGGTAAGGAATGACCACTAAAATAAAGGTATTATTAAAAATGATCCCTGTATGTTTATGGGTTATTAAATACAAAAATCCAACTAATAACTTTAAGCAAGAAGTATGACGTAAGCTGATTAGCGATGAGCTGAAGAAATGATATTTAAATTTGAATATTATGAAATTCTTTCAAATTTCAGAATTTAGAATATAACTATTTATTAACTGTTGTTTAGTTACTGTTTGCTTTTGTTTATTGATTTGATACTGATGAGGGCTCGGTAGAGCCGAAAGTGCTTTATTTAATAAAGAAATTTGTTGAACGAAAACATTGTTTGTTTCCTGCTTAAAGTGCTTAGTGATTGTTTTATAAAAATGGACCAGTGTAGTGGTTTAATAGATTCTAAGAGTAAGGTATTGTATTTCCTCAATTCTAAGAATTAGATTTTTTTTATTTTTTAACTATTTTGAAATTGTGAAGCATCTTACAATTGATGTTAAAAACTTTTTGCTGTCTAATTTCAAGAAACAAATCATTGTTATATCAATTGAAATAATGGATTTTTCCATCAGCAAGTATCATTCATAGTAGTAGTAAAATATATTCAAATAAGTTAAAAAGATAAAAAGCAAAAAATCAAAATAAAATACATAAAAGAAATTTTGCCACTATTAACAAATTGGGAAATGCATCATAGCACACAACAACCATTGAAAGCATAAATATGAAGCCCAGGTAAGTACATGATAATCACTGATAGTAAGAGACAAAACAGTCTAGCATTAGACAGAAAAAAATACTGTAACAATTAAAGGAATTAATGTACTTAGCTTATAATCTAAGATTGTAAGCTGAAGTAGACCAGCTGATAGTAGTTTAAAATGTTTCTTTAATTGCAATAAGGTTTTTCTGCCTAATGCTGACTATCTTGTTTCTTGCTATTAAAAATGGCAAAATGTCTACAACCTTATAATTATTAATATTTGCCATATCAGACAAGAATTCCCAATATTGCAATCTGTCAACATATTTTATGTATTTTAATTGATAACAGAGCATAATATCTGCAAAAAAAAATCAACATTTTGGTTTATATAAAACTGAAATATGAAATAATGCATTATCTATATATTATTTTAACATTTTATTAAATGTTACAATAGAAATTTTATACTGCACATTATTTAAAAATATGTGTTTATTTATCATTTGAGAAAATACAATCATATTGATTTGTTTAAATAAATAAAACAATTTTATAAAAGTCAGTCACAGTTTAGAATGTCACAATCACAATGGAAACTCAAACAATATAACAAAAAATATATTGTAAATATATTAGATATTTAGCATATTAAACAAGACTTCCAATACAGAATATCAAATTTTATTTCAGTAATTGAAATATATAGTGCTTCTTATTTTTTACATTTTTGATTATTTAAAATAGTTTTAGCAAAAAAAAAATTAAGATTTTATAATATTTCATAATATATCTATCTATATATATATATTATATATAAAATGCAATGTTTGCTGTCTGTTTTGCAAAGGCTTCTTCACTGCTTGACTTCTGGGACAAAACTTGCATGAAAACTTCCCTCAACAACACAGATAACATAGGCTACCCTGGGTTGAAATTACCCTAGAGCTAGGGCATTTTGGGATGGCAATAAAAATGCCTTTATTCAAATCCTTCAGAATGACATTGAATTCAAAATGACATCATAATCATGCAGCTATGTGACATTGTTGTGACCAGACAACTGATTCCAAATGCTATAATAAATGAATTATATGGCAAAATGATTTTGTTCAAATTTGGAATGCCATCACACAATCTCATGACATCACAATGCAACAAATAGATGAAGTCACATAAGCATGCCAATGATATTATCATGACTCAATATTGATAACTGATCCCATGATTTTATACATGAATAAATTCAAAAAGAGGAAATAATTCCTACCAGTTGTAATTCAATTAGTCTGATGATAATATAGCATTTTAATAAATATGAGATTTAAAATAATAAATGAAATCAATGTATGAAATAATTTTCCAATTAAAAATTTTTTCTGAGGACAGTACAGTGAAAATCAGTAAAATGATAAATTTTTTGGTAGGTATAAGTATACAATATCACAGCATTATGAATTTAATATTCCTCCAAGTAAATTTTTTCAAATCAATGAGTAGAAAAGACACAGACTCATTAAGTTCATGAATCTTCTGGAAATTATGAACGTTATATTAAAGAACAATTGAACAACTGAAACCATCAAAGAAATCAATGTGCAAATAATCAAATTCAAGTTTTTCCTAATATACCATATTACTTTGAATTTAAGCTGCACTTTTAATTCAAATTTTTAAGACGTAAAATTTGGGAGCAACTTAAACTCAAAGTGAATATTTTAACATCTTATAAACATGAACATATCAGCACAAATCAAAAGTGGAAAATAAATTTTTTAATATAATTGAAGAACTTTTGGTTTTATTAAGCCATCTTCAGCAATTACAAAAAATTCGTTTTAATAATTGCTGAAGATGGCTTAATAAAGCTGAAAGTTCTTCAATTATATTAAAAAACTTATTTTTTACTTTTGATTTATGCTTCATGTTCATGTTTATGTAAGAAGTGCGAAGAATTTTATACAGTATTAACATCTTATTTCTCCCTATCTCCCACTCCCCAATGTTCGGGTTTTTGCTTTACACTCTATGCATGCATGTGCATAATGTTACAATCGTTGATAACAGTTTATTTGGTGGTTCCCCAATGGAATTTTCTGTATTAATCCAGTTGTTGTTTGATAGTAGCTCGTAGAATCATATTGTATCTTGGCCATATTTTAATTATAAGAAAATTACCAATTACTATAATGCTGTTTATAACTGCTGATGGAAACAAATTGCCACCCGCTGATGGAAACAAATTGCCATCTTTTTTTATTTTAAACAAAAAACTGTACCAGGAAAATTTTCCTAAGGGGATTATAATTCAAGCATAAAAGAATGCATGGATGACAACAGAATTGATGAAAGATTGATTAGAATATGTTTGGGAGAAGATACTTGGTGCATTTAAAAAAAAAAGAAACAAAAGTGATAGTATATCTGAAGAAGATTCTCAATAAATTAGGTAGCTTATTTATATATTAGTACTTATTTAAGTAAATAAAAATGTATCTTATTTTTCAATACCTATTATAAAATCATTTTTTATTTTTCCAATTTTTCAATTTTAAAATCCTACTATGGCTTAAATTCGAAGTAATACAGTATTATATATGTTTTCAAACTATGCCTGAGCAACATTGGGTGCACTTTGCTAGTTTACAATAAAGTTTAAATAAATTTTCTTTTCCTATTTCTGAGAAATCAAAAATATGAAAAAATATGAAAAATATTACTGTATATACTCGTGTATAAGCCGAGGTTTTTTCTCAAAAAAAATTTCTGAAGTAGGGGATCGGCTTATACATGGATAAAAAAAAAATCAATTTTTTTGGCTGGAGAAATTGAAGTAATAAGCAAAACCAAACTTATTGAACATACACTCCTGAAGACCAGGAAGGAAATTTTGCAATAATTCATTTAATATGATACCAGGTAAAATTTTATCTTATCCCGATGTGATCGAGCGCGTTGCGCCACCGACTCCAACCTGCATCTATATACCGTAATCAGATAGGCGACACCGTGCTGCCCAACACGATGCGACGCGAAAACTCGACAATCAATCAAGAATCTTACCTAGGATTTATATTTGAGTGAAATATTTATTTTTCATTATTATTAATTAAGAATATTTTAATTCATTCACTAGTAATCGATAAATACTTATTATATTTAACTCATCAATGATTTAATTAGATTAAAAAGTAACTAAAATAATGCTTAAAATAACGAAAAAATAATAATTATTTAAAATCTGTACTGAAAAATAACTTTAGTCTATCAAAAAAGTTCATCGTAAGCAAAATCAAAACTTCAAAATCGCATGATTATCGTCTAGAAATCATCTTGCCCACGTCATCCTAACAGTGTATGACATCATCGTTAGGGTTATCCACTCATCTAAAAATACGATCAAAGATTTGAACACAAACTCAACTCAACTATAGGGAAAACAAAACTTTGAATGGTCTCTTGGGAGCCGTGTGACGTAGATGTATTCTAATGGAATTTTTACTGTGATAATATGAACTTTTTTTAGAAAAGAAAAGTTATTCAATAACAACAATAAAAAGAAAATATTTTTATGTAAATTATAAAAATTTATCACTATTCGTTAACTTGATATTTTCTGAAGCTACATCATCCTAACGATAATGTCATTCTCCGATATCAATCTCACTTCGGAGTAAACTTTACCTGTTGTGATCGAGCGCATTGCGCCGCCGAATCCAACTTGCATTTATATAAGTGCATCAGATAGGCAATGCTGTGCTGCCTGATGCGGCATGACGCAGAAATTCTCGACAATAAGTCAAGAATTATATGTAGGTGTGCTGCGTTGAATCACTTTAGCTGGATTATTATCGAGAATTTCTCCATCGCAGTGCATCACATAGCACGGTGTCGCCTATCTGATGCACTTATACAAATGCTGGTTGGAGTCGGCGGCACGACGCACTTGATCGCTTCAGGTAAAGTAAAATTTTACCTTTTAAATTGATATATTGGCGTCTATGGCCTTTATGGGAACTTGCCAGTATCCCGCCGATAAATCCAGAGTAGAGATGAATTTTGCATCTTTTAGAGATTTCATTAACTCAGAAATGAGAGGAAGAGGAAATTTATCAGTAACAGTTACCTGATTTAACTTCCTATAGTCCATGCACAATCTCCAGTCTCCCGTTTTCTTTTTCACCATGACGACTGGGGATGCCCACGGCGACTTCGACGGTTCTATAATTCCGTCCTTTTTCATCTCTTCTATTTATTTATTCATTTCGTTTAGCTTTACCGGTGAGAACTATATGGTTTACTGGAAACCGGATTGGCATCTTTTGTTTCAATTGCATGCTCCACCATGTTGGTTAGTCCTGGCTTATCGTTGGGGGGTCGGCTTATATAGGAATCGGCTTATATTCGAGTATATACGGTAAATAAATCACTGAATTGATGCCATCTTAGAATTATGGAAATATGATATCTGATTTTAATACAAAATAATCAAATATTAATTATTAATTTTTCGTTCTATTTTGATGATAATCATCTTGGCATAAAACTTTAATGAGTAATGCTAATTTTTATATAAGATATGTTAATGTTGTAATCATTCACTTATGAGTTATGTAAATGATGATTCATTAATGGGAATTCAAATAAATAGTATTTCATTCACAATAGAACATTACTTATTTTTCATTAAAAAGCAATTTCACTGTGACTAAAACATTTTCACAAATAATATATTTATGTTTATTTGCATATTGATTTGATGGAAATATCCTTACTCTAACAGGGCTTGACAAATTTCAAAAAGTTGAGTAGACAATTGGCTACCACTGCAAATTTCCTGGTAGCCAACTCAAAAGTGAGACTTGTTCGTTTTAGAGATATTCTAAATGTATTCTTTTTCAGTTTTTTAAGTTTGTATAACATTCAAATATTTTATTCGTTTATGTATTATGCTGATGATGGCTTAATGAAGCTGAAAGATCTTCAGTTAAAATAAAGAACATTTCCACTTATAATTTGTGCTGTAATATTTGTAATTTGCTCTTAAAATCATCAAAAATCAAAAAAGCCACTCTGTTATAGCAAAACAAATTAAAATGCTTTTTCAAGAAAATCAAAACAAATTTGATATTAAATTCTACTGGATCACAGGACATTCTAACAATAAAGGAAATGACAAGGTGGAATTCTTAACAAAAAAAAAAAACAATAACTAACCAAGTTCCTGTAACCTTTATCTTAGTTCCAATTAACTATATAAAAAAAAGTCAGGAAATTTATTTTCTTCTCTTAGCAAACTGAATGGAGCAATGAAACAACAGGTAGGCATATGGCTAAATTTTTAACCAATATTGAATCAATTTGGAACTGTAAACATTTTCAACCAAATTTTTTCCTCACCCAAGTCATCACAGTCACGGTAACCTGAAGGAATATCACAAAAGATTTAAAATTCTAGAAAATGATAATTGTAATTGCAATAGAATGAAATTAATAATGTTCAGCATTTCATCTTCAGTTGTCCAAATTTTACAGAACAAAGGAATGAATTAGAACATTGTGCCACTCTTAAAGGGTACAACTGGCCTTGCAGGGAGAGCGATTTTATATTTAATAAAAAACTTTTTTACTCATTATATACTTACCTCTTTAACACTAATGCGCTTGCACCCTCCTTCAACTAATTACTGTGGCCATGCTTCTACATGATGATTTTGTGTTGTGGTAGTGAACTACCTTCTACTTGGCATTCTTTGTCCAACCACTATGCTGCACACTTTGTGTTTGTAGTTTCTACATTGTTGGGTTTGTGCAATGCTAGTGAATTCCTTGGGACCTTTTTTTGATCTGCAGTCACTTGTTTTTCTCCTAGTGGTGCTCTTCTCCTTATTTCAATTGTTGTAATCTTGTGCTGGGATTTTGGTGTTCATGCGTTGGACACTGTTCCTGCCTGACTGACTTCACTTCTAAAATTTTATTGCTGTGAAACCTTCTCGACCACCTATTTCATCTAGTTCTTTGCAAGCTGCTGCTGCTGTTTTTCAACTGTTCTATGTAGAATCTCCAAATCCTACAGCCTATTGTTTTGTTCTGGGTTCCTATGGACAATATTTCAATTGTATTAGATTTTCAGTGTTCTGCCATTGACTGTTCGCAGATTCTACACTCCTAGTGGCTATAATTAATCTTCAGTGTATTTCTGTTTTAATTGTTGCGAGTGCTCATTGAACTCGGGTGTAGTTGCTGCATTCTCTCATTTCCTCTAGTTATACTATCCTATTCTTTCCATCCCCTTCTCACTTCCCTTCATTCTTCAAGGGTTATACCTAGGAGTACACCCTAGGGTACTCCTTTCCATCAAACAAGCAAAACAAACAAACAAAAACAAAAAAGATACATATATTTTTAAAATTTTATGTTTTTCTTATATATGATCCAAAAATAATAAAATAAAAAATTTTTTAAATGAAAAAATGTTTTCGAAATATTAAATAAATCACATATTTGAATACAATTCTAATAAAAATAACTTCAAAAAGTCATTCATAATCTATCATTGATTAAATGTATAAAAATGTTGTTATTAATTAATACTTCTTTCCCTTTTAATTTATATACTAATCAAAAAATTTTTGAAAAATAAAATGGAAATTCACTTAATGATAGCAGATGATCTCAATAAACTATAGTAAAAGTTTCAGAAGGAATAAATTTACCCTACCAGAGTAATTATAATGTAATATATAAACAAACAAGAGTATCAAATTATTAACAAAATTTTAGTTGTATAGTGTGTGAGGAAGTTAACTTGGACCTGTCCTATTTTTATTTTATTATGCACTCTGGCAGTAGGATGATTGTGTAATTCACGTAACACAGCATTCCTAAGTTCCTTGGGGATTACGGGTCTCGGCAGTCATGACTGGCCAATAGCAGCATTGTTGTACCTTTTTCAAAGTTTTTCTGACACCCAGATGACCAGCAGTAGGATGATTGTGTAATTCACGTAACAAGTTCCTTGGGGATTACGGGTCTAAAGCCTCCAGATCTATCTGTTTTTCTAGTATAATACAAAATGTCATTAGTCAAGGTATAATGTCTTGACTTACCTACTAGTTCTGCAGCTAATGTTGGGTCTGGAGGTAGACTGCCAATTGCTAAATAATTGTACAATCCTCTCCATTTGTCGTCGTTCCGTTGTGCATTAATTAATTCATCTTTTCCGGAAATAGAAAGGATGGCACAGATATGGGAACAGTAGTCATCTTCCTTATTATTTTCATCAGTTGCATTGGGAGATCTGGAGATTGCGTCTGCTAGCTGATTCTCTGTTCCCTTGATATGTTTTACTGAAAAATTAAACTCTTGTAATCTTAATGCCCATCTCATTAGCCTACCTGTGAGGTTTGTTGAACTTTGTAACCACTTTAGTGCAGCATGATCTGTTACGACAGTAAATTCGGTACCGTTGAGATACCTACAAAACTTCTCGACAGTCCATACAACAGCCAGACACTCCAATTCCGTAGTTGAATAATTACGTTCGGCTTTGTTCAATGTTCTATTGGCGTAGGCGATCACTCCCTTCTGGCATAGGACTGCTCCTAAGCCAACACCACTTGCATCCGTGTTGTAGTTGAATAATTATGTTCAGCTTTGTTCAATGTTCTATTGGCATAGGCGATCACTCCCTTCTGGCATAGGACTGCTCCTAAGCCAACACCACTTGCATCCGTGTGTAGGGTATATCTATCTCCTTCCTTTGGTAATTGTAATATAGGAACGGAGATGAGTGCCTGTTTTAACTTTTCGAAGGCCTTCTGACAGGCTTCTGTCCAGGACCACTTGGTTCTTTTTCTTCGTAGTTGGTATAGCGGTTCAGCGATGGTAGCATAGTTTGGAATGAAGTGGCTATACCAACTACACATTCCCTAAAAAAGTGCTTAACTGTTTTGTGTTTCAGGAATATTAAATTTACTTACAGCTTCGACCTTATCTGGTTCCGTCATGATTCCTCGGTAGTCAACTTTAAATCCGAGGTAGTGGACATCCGGTTGGCAAAAATGGATTTTGGATAATTTTACGGTCAACCCGGCCCTTGATAACCTTTCTAGCACCATACTGATGTGTTCTAGGTGCTCTGAGAAAGTAGAAGAATAAATAATGATATCGGCTAAATATACCTCACAAAAGGTGCCTTTAATATCTTGTAAGACTTCATTCATTAGTCTCTGGAATGTAGCAGGAGCATTCTTCAAGCCAAAGGGCATAACTAAGAACTGGTATAGCCCTTGGTTTGTAATGAACGCAGTTTTCTCCCTATCTTCGGCCTTTATGGGAACTTGCCAGTATCCCGCCAATAAATCCAGAGTAGAGATGAATTTTGCATCTTTTAGAGATTTCATTAATTCAGATATGATAGTCAGAGGGAATTTATCAGTAACAGTTACCTGATTTAACTTCCTATAGTCTATGCACAATCTCCAGTCTCCCGTTTTCTTTTTCACCATGACGACTGGGGATGCCCACAGTGACTTCGACGGTTCTATAATTCCGTCCTTTTTCATCTCTTCTATTTATTTATTCATTTCGTTTAGCTTTACCGGTGAGAACTATATGGTTTACTGGAAACCGGATTGGCATCTTTTGTTTCAATTGCATGCTCCACCATGTTGGTTAGTCCTGGCTTATCGTTAAAAATTAGCGGAAATTGCAATAGATTATCTTTTAATCGGACTAACCTGTCTCCTTCCAATAGAGTTTGTAACTCTCTGCTAAAATTTCGTCACCATTTATCTCTCTTCGGTTCTCTTCGACTTTAAATTCCAATTCTGCTTCTTCAAAATTTAATGAAACACAATGTTGTTGGACGAAATCGATTTTGATATTTAATTTTAAATGTATTCGTTTTAGAGATATTCTAAATGTATTCTTTTTCAGTTTTTTAAGTTTGTATAACATTCAAATATTTTATTCGTTTATGTATTATGCTGATGATGGCTTAATGAAGCTGAAAGATCTTCAGTTAAAATAAAGAACATTTCCACTTATAATTTGTGCTGTAATATTTGTAATTTGCTCTTAAAATCATCAAAAATCAAAAAAGCCACTCTGTTATAGCAAGACAAATTAAAATGCTTTTTCAAGAAAATAAAAACAAATTTGATATCAAATTTTACTGGATCAAAGGCCATTCTAACAACAAAGGGAACGATAAAGCTGACTTCTTAGCAAAAAAGGCAATTACTAACCAAGTTCTTATAACCTTTAACATGGTTCCTATCAGCTATATAAAAAA
>AYEL01073751.1:0-15432 GCA_000484575.1 Olivierus martensii
GAGTGACGAACACTTCCGTACTCGCTCATTTACATACTTATACGTAACAAGTTCAAAGTTATTAGTTTACAGAGTATTTCATTCATGTCATTATCTTTACAATTAATTTATATATCAAACAAAACACCGATATGGATCATTCTTATTTTTACATATCAGTTTCAGTGGTAAAATTTATGTAGATAAGATGACATCATTAACCGGGATAGCTCTTCCGGATACAGTTTCCGACTCTGTATCACGTGATTGCCAACTAAGACGGAGAAGCTTTAACTTAACTAAGTTAAAGCTTCTCCGTCTAGTTTAAAAGTTAACTTAAGTTAACTTTTAAACTAAAATATAATATGTTAGCATATAGGAAAATAACGATAAATAATAGAGTGCATAATAAAATAAAACTAGGACAGGTCAAAGTTAACTTCCTCAACTTGATTACAAAATCTCTATCTGGCAGCAATGTTCTGAGATTGGATGATATCACGACACACATTATCAAAGGTAAAACCATTGAAAGTTGAAAGTTTGAGGGTGAGTTATCCCCAAACTTTCAAAATTGGTGATACTTATTTTGTAAATATCTTTACCCTTAACTCAAATAAAGCATCCATTAAATAAATATAATAAGAAATAAGTAGATATAAAGAAAAGGTTTGGATTTGATTCTTCACAATATTTGTTCTAATTTTTTTAATAACTTTTAAGTTTTTAATTTTGTAAAAACAATCATATAAAATGTTTATATTGTATCATATATTTATTTATCTTTATGCTTACATGTATGTGAGTATGAGATTATTCATCATTCAATACTTTTTTTTTAACAAATAACTTCAAATTTCATAAGTAATAAACTTTATTTTGGGAGCAATAATTACTTTATAATTTTACTGCATTTCTCATTTCATACTTGTAATACTGACAACAAAAATATTAAATTATAGATCAGAGTAAAAAATAAATACAGGGTGATTAAAAAAAACGGGAAATTTTGAAAAGTAAATAATTTCATGAAAACAAATTTAAAAAAAAAATATATCATTTAATAGTAAAAACAATGCCATGTTAGAATACATACAGTACAATTTATTTTTTGAAGATGACATCTTGCAGGTGAGCTCCTTCTCTACGCAAACATTCCAGCAGTCTCTTCGTTACATTGTTCATGGTTAGACGTATCCAGCTTGGATATTGTCTGGCATACGAACGGTTCGCACACAGCCTAGTGGTTTCTTTTTCATTGCTGAACCAGTTTCCTCGAAATTATGTATCCATGTTTTAATTGCATGTGCTGATGGAACACGATCGTGGCATCCTAAATTAAAATGATGGCAGAATTCTCTAAGTGCCCCCTCCACACTGTCATTGTTCTTGTAAAACACTTTGATCGCAAAAGCACGTTGCACATCACACCAAGAATCCATGATAACTAAATGGCAGGGTGTCGTTGACAGGCTGGCATATGTGATTCAGTGTTGCCAAACGTACACTGTTGCCAACACAACTTTAAAAATTTCCTGTTTTTTTGAATCATCTTGTATATGTATGTTACACCAAAACACTGAAATTGCACAATTAGTTAATTATTTCTAGATATACTTATTTTAAAATAGGGAGACTAAATAGAATACATATTTATCTGCTTTTTGTAGAAAAGAAGCAGAAAAAATAGGCAATTTTATTATACTTAAATGTAGCCTTAGCTGCATATGCAGAAGCCACCTTTTTTTTTCCTGTTATTCTTGGAACTATGTAGAATGGGAATAACATATGATATTCTAAAACTTCCTGAAGTGAACTCCAAGAAGTCCAGATTATACAGGGTCGTGCAGATAAATCCGGATTAATCGCGATGTAATTAAAAATGACAAAATCAAAGGTCACCTGCAGAGCATCTTGAAATGTTAGAAAATTTAATTTACTGCTCAGAGACAATTTGAAGTCAAGCCATTCTGCTAAGATAATATCACAGTCAATACCACAATCAGGAGACAACTTGATGTAAAACGGGTTCCATAGTTGGGTAATGCTTTCATTTCCATAAATGGCAAAAGTCATGTCGTTTTTGTGAGGCCATTGATTAGGATACAAATCTGCAACTTGTAGAAAAAATTTGTTATCTGCATTACAAAAGCAATTTTTCATGGCATCCACAATGTGCTGGATGAAAATTTCATTTGTTTTACAAATCCCTTCAGTGCCATCAGAGGAATGTGTTAGTGCATAACCACAAAATTTCCCACCGGTGTCTCTAAACTCGTTTGCAAATTTTTTAACATGATGAGAGTTATTTTGTGTTAATGTCATGAGTTCCATGAGACTCTTCTGACAGAGACTATTCACATCACTTATACAAAGAGTATCAGCCTGAAGTCTTTCAGATAATGGCCCCAAGATGTTGAATATGTCACACAACAAATGAAGAAAATGAACCCATCTACATTTAACCAAGGATTTGTGCAATCCTTTTGCAGAATTTGATGCTATGCAGTTTGTTGACTGAGATAAATCTTGTATTTGAATCACAACAACTTCCCAATTGTGTATCATATTTTTCACAACCCTTTCCATGCTGGCAAGCCAACGGGGCTGGTGCAGATTGCTGAACCTGTACACTGTCTTCTCCAAAGCATCTGCCACTTCTTCCAGTGCATGCAGTTGTTTGGGACTATTCAGGTAAAGATCATTCACAGATTTAAGGACTTGAAAGAAGTCTTGCCAATATGGAAATTTTTTGCAGGCATCTTTTAGTGCAAGCTGTAGTTTATGTGCAGTACAATGGACAGATACCAAATTTTCAATATCAGTGTCATTACTAGATTGTGTACACTCTCTGAGTTTAGCAATAACTCCAGATTTCTTACCAGTCATTACATTAGCTCCATCACTTGCCAGACACACTAGTTTCTGCTTCCAGTTGATATCACATTTGTCTAATACCTTGATCACTGCATCCATGTAACCATCAGCTGTAGCATTGGCTAAGGGAACAATACTGATAAGTCTTGTGGTTATAGAAACTGTTGCATTATTACTGCTACTTTCTGGTATGTTAACATATCTTATACAAATAGCTACAATCTCTTCTGTTGTGACTGTTGTGCTTGAGTCACATATGAGTGAAAAGAACATGGCTTTCCTTAATTCTGCTACATGCTTATTTTGGATGTCTGCTGCTATAAACCCTATGAATTCTTTGCAGCGTTTATCATTTATGTATTGCTGCTCCAGGACAAGACCATTTTTTTCCTGCAGTTCACATATAGTGTGAAAGTCTGTAAATGGCAACTCTTTTACTGCAATAACATAAGCTGTGTTAAAGAGGCACTTCATGTGCTTAAACATTATTTTTGACATACGAGATGCACATTTTGCCATTGGAGTCTCCTTTGGCTTCCAAATGGCTCTATCATGTTCCATACATTTTTTATGCTCTGCTGATATGTCATGTTTCTTTATGCTTTCAATCTTGAAATTTCCAGTTCCCTTAAAATATGTACTCTGATTGTCTGCAATATTCGGATACTGGAGGCACAAAGAACATTTCATTGTTTTGGTCACTGTATCATACAGGAGCCAAGAATAACTTTTTTTCCACTCACAGAACGTTTTTGGGGTGACTGTTCTCTGTTTAACATCAACACTTCCCTTGCTTGACATAGGCTGTTCACTGACATTTTTTTCAGATAGAACCTGCTGAGTCAGTTTTGCACGTTTTGATTTGCTAGGCTGATCACTATTGCCATTATTACAATCTTTAACAGTAAAATAATTTGTTATTTTTTTCATTTTTGTCACCATTTAATGTTCAATGAATCGACTCAAAAACAGCACACACGCGAATAATAACAAGGTTGATGACAAGATTGAAAAACGGACCGAAAAAGTCGTTCTTTTAATACCCGCTGCTTACGATAGTTTGGTATTCGTCTGAAGCTAGGTTTTGGTTTTGGTTTGGAATTCGTGCGTGCCGAGCCAAGGAAGATATTTTCTTTGATTTCAATTATTGAAATAGGAATTTTTTTCAAAAATTCACTTTTATAATGCCTTATATAAAGCACAATGAAGAGTTGTGGCAAAATTTTAATTATTGAATAAATGCAATATTTTCATTAAATCTTGATTAAATTCCAATAAAAATCGATTAAAAATAAAAAAATACATCATCCCACGTTAATCCATCGTTTAGAAGAGGAAAACGTGAGCTTTCTACTGATTTTAGACTGAAAATCAAACTTCCAAAACAAAATTTTAGGTTAAAATTTCCCGCTAACATATGTTTAACTTCAATAAAAGAAGGCCATTTTTATTGTCACTGCATATTTATGACTGTTAAGTTGAATAATAATTAAAATGAAAATAAACCCAGAAATAAAAAGATATAATGCTTTATGATACAGTCAGAATCAGGAAATATTTCCTATTTCACAAATTAGGATTAAATATTTACATCAATATTAGTTTGGCACTATTTAAGCTTTTTAATTTAATTTGTGTACTCTGTTAATATACAGATTTTTTGATCCCAATCAGTATGTTATAATGAAATATGTGTATATGCATAAAATTATTTAAAATTTTATTTATAGTGATTTTTTAATAGTTTTATTATTTCACTTCAGTTTATGAATATTTTCAATATATTAAAATAATAATCAAATATCATTAAAAATCATTTTATTCAGTTTGATAATGAATTAGAAGTTATTAAATAATTTATCATTTTTAATATTTTAGAAATTGAACAAATCAATATATTTATAGCAATCAGCATTCATTATTTGATATGATCAAAATTATATATTAACTTCATTTGAAATTAATATAAAAATAAATATAATGTTGCCTAATGATGTACAAGAACTTACTTTAAATTGACTAGGATGATCAAATTTGTTGAAATCTGGTTCTGCCAAAATTGCTTCTTCTAAACTTTGTAGGAACACTCTTTGGAACTGCACAATTTCTTGAATATTTCCAAATAAGGCATTCACCTCAACATTTGATAGAAAAGTTTCTTTCTTCATTGGTTCCAAATAGTGTTCCAATAAATTATTCAGATGCTAAAATAAATAGTAAAAATATATAATTTTTTACATATTGTAACTTAAATATAAAATTAAATTATTCTACGCAAGTCTAAATCTTAATATTATATAGTTTATTTTATATTTTCCAAATAAATTTTCAAATACTTTTCATCAATCTTGTAAAATTCATTATTTAATAAATTAAAGCTTAATATCATAATGAATTATGAAAGAATATTTATATGACATTGCAATCTTTTCCTTAGATTTTCATCCAGGCACGAGCTATTATAATTTTTTATAAAAAATTTTTGTTCATTGTTAATAATTGGAACAGCAAAAATGTTTTCATCTTTTAAACATTTACTGAAAAAAGAAAACATTTACTGAAAAAGAGTTGTTTTGAAATGCCATACAACAACTCCTCCAAATTAAATTTATTAACATTAAAAATTGTATATAGTGAATTCTCGTTAATCCATGGGATCAAAATCAAGAATTGCATAAATTACTAAGGAGTAAGATAAAATCATTGGGATTAAATTTAATATGTTAACGATTCAAAATTAATGATTTTATAAAACAGTATTGATTAAAATTTATGTCAAATCATTTTTGTATTTGTGTTCTTTAATCTGCAAATTTAAAATTTTTTAAAATAGTTACAAAATGTAGTAAAATAACTAACCTATAGATTAACTAAGAAGTAGATTAAATAAGAAACAGAATAACGAGAATTGACTATAAATAGATATAAAACTTATAAAAAATTAATTTGTTGCATTAATTATCTTAAGAGAGAAATTATTATTTAATTTTAATTCTATTATATATTTTTGATTTTTTATAAGTTCCAATTATTCTGATATTTCCAGTAAATGAACAAATAATCAAATTAATAAAAAAAATGATAAGCATACTGTTTAAATAATATAAAATAAATTAATTTTTAAATAAGCTTAAATAAAAGAATATTTAATTTTGATTTTATGTTTATTGAAATTCATTAAGGAATATTATATAATTGCATATTAACTGCTTTATATTCTATTAAAAACATTTATTAAGTAATAACAAGATTCTACATCAACAATTTATGTATTATAGTTTTGAAAACTAATGCTAAATCATTTAATGGAAAAAAGGTACTTGCAGTTCTTTTAATTAAATATTATTAATCGATTTAAAAAGAAATAATGATCAAGAAATAAACCAGAAATATCAATTAAATAAAAAATGATCAAAGCGTAAAATTTTCCAGTAGATTATTAAAATTTACTTGCAGTTCTTTTAATTAAATATTATTAATCCATTTAAAAAGAAATAATGATCAAGAAATAAACCGGAAATATCAATTAAATAAAAAATGATCAAAGCGTAAAATTTTCCAGTAGATTATTAAAATGTTTCTCTTTCTAATTATGAACATTCTTAAAAACAAATCTGTTATTTTATTTTCAAATTTTTGAACTTTTCAAAAATTATGCAAAAACTTTACAATCTTAAAATATTGTATTGTTATATTAAATAACTAAACAGTTTTGCAATACATTTGCTATTAGACTATTTTGCTGTTGTAATTTTTAAAGTTTTTGCCAAAAATCCTCACTTTATAATTGACATTTATTTCAAAAATATGAACATAAAACTAATTAATCCAATCTAGAATATATATTATATTATATCAAGTGTCCACTTTGATTATATACAATCAGGGCCACCGAGAGAAATTTTTGGGCCTGTGACAAGTCTATGGTCCAGGCCCCACTTAAAAAAGTGCATCACTTTGGTTTAATAAAAAAAAAAAGCCATATAAAACATTAAGCATTTATTTAAAAAAGGCAAACAATAAATTCAAAATTCCATACATACACATACTATTTTATATATAAAAAAGTTTATTTTAGTACAACTGCTTTGGGTGCTCTGTTGGCAGCCTGCGAACTATTGGACACATTATGTGACACTTCAGGCCCAATAGTCGGGCCCTTTTCGATGCCGGGCCTACAACAAAAGTCATGGATGTCATCCCCTCTCGGCGGCCCTGCATACAATAGAACAGGGGTGGCCAACAGGTCGATCGTGGGACAATTTATAGTCGATCCTCGTAAGTTATCAGATGACTCTCTTACTGCATAGTGCCTTCTCTAGACAACTAAAGCCAAACTTTTGTTCTTTATTGCTGAGTATGCCCAAAACATAATAACCAATAGTGGCAGAGCATTTAGACAAAATTTTAAATTCGCTGATTATGCCAGCATGGCACCTATGAATTGAGAGTTGTGAGAATTGAAATGAAATGTTGTATTTAAATTTATGAGTAAAGTAAAAGGAAAAAACCATCACCACTGCTGGATATCTCATTTTGGGTTAATGTCTTTTTGGGATATGTGGTTTTGGGCTCCTATCTCTTCTCTCACCATCAAACGAAGAATTTCAAAGGTAGATCGTAAACTCATTTTTAACATATAAAGTCGATCTTAATGACAAACAAGTTGGCTACTCCTGCAATAGGAAAATTAATGTAATTTTAAATTATACCAATTTCCTGTTCCCTAGATGTGCTAATTTAAATAAACTAAACTATTTAATGATTGTTCTCTGAAATTTATGTTGTTAAAAATGAATGAAACCATTTTGAAGTTTGTTCATTAAATAGATTGAGAAAAACAGCATTAAAATATGAGTTGTGGCTGGATATTAAACTTTCATCTAATAAACCGTGCTTTATTCTGGATTTCTACATTTTTCAGAAGGGATATGGTTACGGCTTATTGAAATCCATCCTTCAATTTATTGACCGATTCCATCAAGAATGCTGTGATCCTATAATAGATTCTGATATGACTGCCATAATATCCCAAGTAAGATTTGAGAGTATAATTGAATTAATCAACCAACTAGTTCAAAAGTTTATTATAGTTACAATGCTGAAAAATGTGCTGAAAAACTTCTATGATAGACTCATGTATAGATTAACTATTGTACGACATTTATTTGAACATTTATTATAGTGATTATCTTGAATATTTTACTTTTGATTTAAAAAGTAAAATGCTAATTAATTAATTCATTTAAATAGATGCATTGAATACATAAATTTCTTTTGTAGTTATTGTATCAACAATTTATTCACTGGAATAAATTAATAGTTTTCTTCTTTAAATTTATTAAATTTGCAAAAATAAAACTTTGTAAATCTTTGAAACATTTTATATCATCACTTATCTTTCCATATTTTATAATTGGTTGGTGATTAGTTAATTCAAATATATCACCAAATTTTACATGAGTATTAAGCAACCATTTCTGAATCTACCATGGACTTGTAAGTACCCATGATGAAATCTGCCAAAAGCTTGAAGAATAAATTTTAACAAGAAAGCATGGATATCTTCTGAAAAATCTGGAATCCAGAATAAAACATGATTTCTCAGATCAAAGTTTAGCATCCTGCTACTCAGCCGACTCATGCTTTAATGCTGTTTTTTTTTTTTTTCATAATCTGTTCAGAAAATAGACTTAAAAATGGTTTCATCTATTTTTTAGCATCATAAACTTTTGTGATATGACAAAAATTTAAATTTATTTAAATTAATGCACCTAGGGAGCAGATAATTGGCATAATCTAAAATTTCCCTATTTTGCATAATCTAGGCAAATAACCTATATACTATATGCATTGAATTCAATATCTTGGGATTGATCTATGATTAATATTTTGGGTTATGAAAGATCTTCAAAAATATGTTATGTTGTAATAAGAGAATACCACTATTCTATAAAGGTAAATTTTGAATCTGTAAAGAACAATTTGTATGTAATTAGCAAAATATAAAACTAAGATTTCAAATATAAACAAATTGTTCTAAAATTGGTGACCACAAACAATAAGATGCTTGTATTTTGCTAGTATAGAAAACTGGCTAACTAACATTTGTAGATACATTACCAAGAGGAAAATTTACCTGATTTGGTGAAATTAGAAATTCAATAATTATAGATCCAAATTAAAAACAAAAATATATGCATGAATCTTATGATCTAAAGCAGGCATGGGCAACCTTTCCTAATTTGGGGGCCAAATTTTCATTCTGTCGCCGAGTCAAGGGCCGGATCAAATTATTAAATAAAATAAACTAATATTAAATGAATTCAAACAAGTTGTAAAATTAATTATAAAGATCAAAATATTTTAATCTGATTACTATGTTTTTAATTGAACATCAAATCAAAAATGGTAATAAATTCTCTATTGCAATCCGTTTTACATTGTATCAACTATAGTTAACTCTAACTGAAAAAACTCGTCAATCATCAAATTAAGCTTTGAAAGTTTTTTTTTTGTTGAAAAGACTATAATAGAACCATGAATAGAACATACCATATTTCTCCCACCATGAATCCAACCAACTTTGCTGAAATGGGTCAGGGGCCAGATCAAATGAAGTAGAGGGCCGGATCCGGCCCGTGGGCTGGGGTTTGCCCATATGTGATCTAAAGGATACAAAAACACTAAGAAATGGATGTGCTGTCTTAAAAATTTTGTGTAAAAAATTACTGAAAATTGAATTTGAAAAAAAATGTTAACTCTATGGGAAAAACAAACTTTAATTAAAAAATTCCAAATTGATAAAATTAAGAATTGACTTTACAAACATGTTTCAATGATTCTTTAGAAAAAATTTAAATTTAGAGCTGAAAAATTGGAGAAGGCAAAATTCTTATATTAAGTCAACAGGACTAGGTTAGGAAAGAAAATACAGAGCTGTGGCTCTAAAAGAGACTAGATCAAAAAATAAGCACTCAAATACACATATACTTTATACCTTTTAAAAAATCCTGTAAAGCTAAATTTCCTGGATTTATACTAAATTACTATAATATTTCCTAGAACTTTCAGAGAACTGTGATAAAAATACTTTCGATGATTCTGATAAAATTATATTAATAATTATGCCAATGTTAGATATATCTCTTCAATTATTACATCTTTAGTTTTTTTAATCTTTATCATGGTTGCAAAAGTTTCTGGAGTTATGCAATAAAGTTATTTAACAGTTTAAATCAATAATTGCATACAGGGGTGCCGAGAGAAATCTCGGGCCCCGGTACGAACCAGGCTTTGGGGTCCCTAATATATATATTTTTTCCCTTTTCTCCTCTGTAAGATAATCAAAACCATACATATTACATGTTTTATACATAGTTTATTCAAAATTTTATTCACTTTAAATTCTGTTTAATTAAAAAGTATACTATGTGCAATCTGAGGAAAGTGAGGTTTGACAAATTTTTATTTTTAAACAAAACCTTTAAAATATCGATTTTTTCAAAGAATAACGTCATAGGCTCATGAACTAACTTTGGGAAATGTCCCAAACTTTTTAAAAATTTTTTTCACGTTAGTTATAACAAAAAAATTTCTCCATCCCATTCGTTTTGTTATAAATGTATTCCACTGTATATATATCCCATTCCTCTAAAAAATTTGTTTTGGGTCCTATCAGTCTGTCATTCCTTTTCTGTTTAAATGAAATCCTTATGTCTAATTATCATAATTAATTTTTATTTTAACTGTTTAGAATACAAAGATTTTTCTTTACCTTACATTTTTATAATACAGTTTCAATTCTATATATCTTATAATGTGCAGTTATTTAATTTAAAAAAGTAGAAAAAAATTCTTATTGTTAGGAAGTGGCCTGGGCCCCTCAATCTTCTACGAGCCCGGAGAATTTGTCCCCGCTTCTCCCTTCTCAGCACCACTGATTGCATATTACTTTAGATGAGTATATTTACTAATTATCAACACATATTAACTATATGACAGATTTAGTATTATCATACACAATATTTTTCATTGTGTTTGATAATACTAAATCTTCAGTCCTTTAATAAAGTGAATTATTTTGTATCCATTAATTTTTAATAAAATAATTATAATAAAATCTATAACTGATTTATTTAAACAGATAAAAATTCTGATATATTATTTATAAATTATTCAATATTAATTCTAACTTCTAGATATTTTTAAGAATTACTAACAAATTTAACATCTATGAAATAATCAATAAAATTTTATAATTTTTAAGTAACTAATAAAATCATATTATTTGGTATGTTTATTGCTGCATTTGGCTTAAATTAGAAAATGTAAGTATTTAATGGTTTAGAAATGAACAGATTAAATGGACAATAACTATTATAAATTATTACAACATGGTATACACTATTGTGTTTAATTTTTTTATAATATTTTAATATCAATAAGTAATATGGGTGTTATCACAAATTTACTCCAAGTATATGGCATTATGATTATATCATCATCATGCCAATATGACATCATTCTCACATAATAATAGATGACATCATAAATATGAAAAACACTTGGTGTCACAGTGGCATAACAGTTAACATGACTGTCTGTATATGTATAGCAGAAAACTATATGCCAGAAAATTCCAGGCGATGCCAGACACTTAGCTATGGTAGTTTTATATATATTAAATTTTTTAGGTTTTTTTTTTAATTAAAAAGTAATGATTATGACTATGTACAAGTAAGTATACAGACTTTGAGTTAAATTTTATGAGATAACATTCATTTAATTATGGACTCATATTTTGTCAGAATTTGCATTTAAAAAAAGAACAGCTGATGCAGCTTACAAATAGAAATTTGACCATGGTGGATAAAACAATTAAAATATGAAAAAATAAAATTTAAACTTTTGTCATTTTTTTTTATTTTAAGAAAAGTTTAGTTTTTTAGATTGAGCTGACTTGAACAAGCAACACATTTTTTTGAAAATTTTGTCCATATAGTATTAAAGAAACTAGTACTGACTAATAATATAGTAATTTTATCATTGACATTTTATTGAAAGAAAACATACAAATTCTGTAAATCCCATAAAGCCTTCAAAATGTGATTTTATTTAAATTTTTCTGTTCAATGAACCAGTCATAATTGCTATTAATGCTACTGAATAATGGATATAAATTATAAAAGAAGTATTTTCTTCTTCTTTCTTATTGATAAGTAGATTACTATAATTGATATATTTTATTGTGGTCTCTATAAATTCAATCATTTTATTAATCTTAAATATAAAATTTATTAATATGATTAAATCTATTTTTAAAATAAAGAAATTTTCTAACAAAACTCTAGCTCATCCTTTTATTAAACTATTGTCTATATACATAAAAATTTTGATTAGGAAAAACCTAATCAAAATTTTTATGTCTTTATTGCTATATTTAGCAAACTTCAATCTTGTTTGCTCAATCTATTTTATCAGATTTCAAAAATTATTATTATATATATTTCAAATTAAGATTAATTCAATTCCTTAATAATCAGTTTATATCAGGGTTATATATCAATAAACATAAATATACTGTATTAAAATCACAATTTAAAAAAATATAAAAAAAAGATTATTTTAATAAATTAATATATTGCACACAGTATGCTTATAAAAAAGAAAATTAAAAAGTTTTAATTGTAAATGTTCGTAATTGATTGTAATTTTCTGTTTTAAATTTTATTACAAAATTTAGCACAAAAAAGTCACAGTCAGTTTTTGTATACTGCTGTGACACTTTGTATTATTTTTATAATTGGATAGGAATGTCTATAAAAAATATTTTTTATATAACTCTTATATTTTCTCAAACTATTTATATTAAATTTTTATATTAAATAACAATCAATATAATTTATCATCATTACTGAAATAAATTTATTACAAAATTTAATACTCAAATACACCAATAAACATGTTTTAAGACTTACTTTAATAAATTTTTAAATTAGACCATTATTAAGCATAATAAAAATAATCTACATTTCAGTAATATAAATAAATTATGCTGACTATTTAGTTCATAAAGCTAACATACTTCTTACTGAATTTTATTCTTTTCATGCATCAAATATTAATCTTTATCAGAAATAGGATTTTTACCCTTCCCATTTTTTTATATTAAAAATATTTTGATTAATTAATTTCAAGTAAAAACAAGCACAGCATTAGATGGAGAAAATTTTTAATTTGAAGTAGAAGCATAGCAAGCTTTTGTATTAAAAATTTCTTTCTTTCTTTTGCTGAGCCTGTTTTTTTTTTTTTTTTACTTAGTGTTTGTATAGGACGTCTACTAATTATAATTATTTTCAATTTTACGTTCAATTTCTGCATTCATTACAGAAATTTAAAAAAGATATAGTTTTATTAAATAATATAAATTACTTATCAATTGTTTCATTAATATATTAATTTTCCAAAAGTGTCTTCCTACTTCAATGCCTTTAAGACAGGCATTAGATGAATAAAAATATAGAAAAATTACCTTATAAAATCCCAATATATTTAGAAATACTGTAAATATTTTGCTTTAATATATAATGAATGAAATATATAAATTAATTCATCTATAAAAGCCTAAATATCAAATGGAATGAAAAACAAACATGAGAAAATGCTGATGGAAATATACAACATAAGAGTGCATTATTTTGGAATACTGATATTATTTAAATTGTGCAAACTATTAAGAGTGCACACAGGCTGTTTTAATTAAGTAATATTTTATATATAAAAACTAATATTTTAATATTTATTATAATCTCTAACAAATTTTTATGTTATATATAATTGTTTTAACAATTAATGATATATTTTAATAATTTGAACACTATGTGAAGTCAACTCTTTATCAATCTTTAAGTAAATTTATTAAAAATAGTTAAAATTTGAAATTCACATTAAATATAATTAGTTTGAGAGTTAACTAAAGTATTAGTTATGTAATCACAATTATACTAACAATCTTTTAGTTTGTTTATTACTAGTAATTTCTTTTAAGAATTAATTTTTGAAATCATTTTTTCTTCAGAAATTATAAATAATGTTTTCCCCCCTCCCTTTCATAAATCATGAAATTAATGAAATAATAGCAATTTTAGTATATTTTGGTTAATTGTAGTATTATTTTGATTGGTATTATTTAATTGTATTTTGGTTAATGAAGTCATCAGCTGTTACCTTAATTCATATACAGGTATTCTTTGGTTTACATATATCCAACTTCTATAAATTTAACTTTATATAAAATATTTTTCATAAATTTATTTTTTAAGACAAAGCTTAAACTACTACTATATTTGTAAGATAAAAATGCAGATATATTAATTTACAACAATTAAAAAGTTCATGCTACTTGATTTATGTTTTATATATTATTTGTTGATTGGTATATTATTATTCAATACAGTGTTGTCTCTCTTTCAATCAGGATAATGTTTCCTGATTGCGTCATAATATAATCATTAGAATCCACCTAACTCCAGAAGTCTTTGATTTAGAATATTTGTTAAAAGTTATTTTTACAATTTATGCAAAATTTGGGCTATTCCAAAAACTTCAGTCCCAATTATTTGTGTAAACTGAGACATATCTGTACTTGCTACTATAATCACAAATGTTATTCTATTATTAAAGAAATTTTATATTTAATATGACTATAATAAAAGATAAATAACAAGTTGTAATATAATTTCATTGATTGGAAGAAGTTAGATCAATGAAATTCATAGAAAAATGAGTACATCTAATATATAATTGTCTAAAGTATACAAATAAGTGGAGTTTTTAAAAATGGCAAAATAAATATTACTAACAAACAATATTCTGGTTAACCTGTTACAGTGAATATGAATGGAATCATCATTAAGGCTGGAGAGCTAATTCAATTGAACAAGTGATTGACAATCAATGAAATTGCTGATGAAATATTAATTATTGTATATACTCAAATATAAGCTGATCTATGTATAAGTTGACCACACTACTTCAGAGATTGAAAACTAGTAAAAAATGTGAAACCTATGTACAGGGTGAACCAAAATGAACGCAACAGCAGCGAAAAAGTTAAAGTTAAAAATCGTATTTATATCAGCTGGTATGAAATAAGAATTCAGAAAAAATATCGAACGTTATTGTTTACACGGAATGAATACTCCAAACAAGAAAAAGTGCAGAAAATCGAAAAATAAAAAAAAGTTATAAACGGAATATAAACCAATGATGATAAACCAGAGTAAGATGCATCGACAGCCGCCGCCATGTTATTTCAGTCGCGCGACGCGTTTCATGTCATCACGTGATCAACACGATGACCCATCGCTTTATTCAAATTAGACGAAGTCGACACGCGCTACTTCGAACATTATCAAGTAGCGAACGCGTTTTTACTTATTTCATTTTCCAATATTAACTTATTTTCATAGTTTGTCAAATATCTTTTATATAAAAATGTCGAATAACATGTAATTATTATTTTACTTCTTTCAACGAAAGAAAAGCTGCCTGTTATGATACGTATTTAAAAAA
>AYEL01073752.1:0-14544 GCA_000484575.1 Olivierus martensii
TTTTTTTAAATACGTATCATAACAGGCAGCTTTTCTTTCGTTGAAAGAAGTAAAATAATAATTACATGTTATTCGACATTTTTATATAAAAGATATTTGACAAACTATGAAAATAAGTTAATATTGGAAAATGAAATAAGTAAAAACGCGTTCGCTACTTGATAATGTTCGAAGTAGCGCGTGTCGACTTCGTCTAATTTGAATAAAGCGATGGGTCATCGTGTTGATCACGTGATGACATGAAACGCGTCGCGCGACTGAAATAACATGGCGGCGGCTGTCGATGCATCTTACTCTGGTTTATCATCATTGGTTTATATTCCGTTTATAACTTTTTTTTATTTTTCGATTTTCTGCACTTTTTCTTGTTTGGAGTATTCATTCCGTGTAAACAATAACGTTCGATATTTTTTCTGAATTCTTATTTCATACCAGCTGATATAAATACGATTTTTAACTTTAACTTTTTCGCTGCTGTTGCGTTTATTTTGGTTCACCCTGTATAAGCCAATCCCCAATTTTAAAGTGATAGATAGAACAATATGATATTCATTGAAACAAATCAATAATTTCTTTTATAATTTAAAAATTTTTCCAAATCCTATTCACTATTGAAATAAATAAGTCTACTAAGACAAAACAGGAGACTTAAACATTAAAACATTGCAATGCAATGCGAACAAAAAGCTGGATAGAAAAATGCAAATGGAGCAAAGAGATCCTGTCACATTGTTTCCCTTTACATTTCTCTACAATATGATTTTATTGAAATTTTTGTTCAGCAGAAAATATCAAAGAAATGTTAAAAATTTTTGCCATTCCTGAATCTCAACAAAAATATTTAACAAAGTGTAAACAATAAAAAAATCAGAATCAAAACATGCAATAGAAGATTTCCTGCAACTGACAAGAGTGGAGAGTTGATAAGCACACATGCAATCATTGGAAGCACAAATTTGATTAAATCAGCTGGAAAATAATCATCTCATATTTTCTAAGTGGTCAGAACTATCTGAAAATGCACAAATTACTAATCAGAAACATCAACAATTGTATATTTTCATTTAATATTAACTGCTGATATATATATTAGTGGCAGTCAAGTTTACTTGTTAAAAACAATATATACACACAATCCTGGTTGTATTTATGAAGTGCTTGGTAAATTAATATTTTTGAATTTATTTAAATAGAATACACTTGCATATTTTTAATAATATAATCAAGAATAAATGGGTATTTTTAGAAACATTTATAGGATATATTCAGCTGCCCATATTTATTTTCTTGCCGCATCCACAAGATGCACTGCTCAACAGAACTACTACATATATTCAAGTTTTGTTCAGTCATTCTTGAATAATTAGTAAAGTATATAATGGAAGCTCATTCATCTCCAAAAACAGAGGTTTCAAAACTCAGCTCTCTAAAAGAAAATTATTTTCACAATATTCTGAGACTTGATTATCACGAAAATAAAATCTTTTTAAGTACAGGGAGAAACAGTGATTAGATAAGTGCTACTATTTCTTTTGAGAAACTGAAACATATTCTCCAAATTAAACAAACATGAAGACTGTCAAAAACTAATTTTGTATTATGACAATACATGTCCTAATCCTGTTACTTGGATTATTGAAACACTATATAAGTTTGAAGTATTTGAATATCCACTTTATAGTCCTGATCTTACATTCTGTAACTTTTGAGATTTTTTGGACCAGTGAAAAAAAAAATCACTGAGTTTCCAAGTTTTCAAATGATAATAAGGATAAAGAAAAAATACCATGTATGATTATTTAACAATATCCAAAGCCATGATTAGCTGAAGTATGGAGAAGCTTGATTCTTCATTATAAGAGGTTCTCAATATATGTTGTAATCAACATTTCTTCTAAGCTGTGCACATGCGAGGGCATAGACATAATTATTCCCATGCACACAGAATTTTTTCTGCACATTACAAATTCATTTGTTTGTTATTCTGTTTCCAAAATTTGCTCTGAAATTATAGGATGGTGCTCCAGCCTTTGTTAAGTTGGCAATTATTGTAAGTGTGAGAAAGTCTTATCCATTCAAGAATTTATGTTTTTCTTAGACAGAAATAGAACAGTGTAAGTTTCTGTAATTTATTTGCTGTTAATAGTTGTTTTAATGATGTAATAATGTTCATATTAATATCAAATATTTTTATTTTTAGCATCCTTATAATGTCAAAAAGAAAGGCAGAAAGAAAGGTCATGTTGAATGTCTATGTAAATTTTAAGGAGGAATGGCTGCTGCAATTTGTAGAAACTGAATTACTGTCTTCACATCAGAAACAGAAAGTGGTATCAGGCAATATTTTAAAATACCAAGATACTGGAAATATTGTATGCATCATTTATGTGAAGTAAAAGCTGAGAGTGATTTTAGTAAGGGAAAGATATAGAGAGAATGGAAGTTAGATTATCTAAAAAAACACAAAATTCAAGTTGTTGCAGTTATAAAATTATGCAATGAAAATAGTGGTGGGATTTTACAAATATTAACTGAAACTTCACAATAGCATAAAGCATAAGTGGAAGAAGAAACTCATAAGAAATCTAACTCTCAAATGGTTAAGATACTGATTGATAACATTATATCAGCAATTAAAATGAATGCCACAATGCATTCTTTGGAAGAAATTTATGCACATGTGGCCAAATATTCTAGAGAATTGGCTTAGCAAGAATTATGCATGTGAATTTGTTGCTTGCATCAGCTTTGTACTTAAAATACAAATAATGAGTAAAGTACAAAAATTGGCTTTCCACATATTAATTCCTGATGAAATTACAGATATTTCTTCTCAAAATACAAAACTATGTTTCTACAAAACATAGTTTTGTATTTTAAATTTCACTCAAAAAAAGGAAACTTCTTATAAGACTATGTTTGATGATAACTTAAAACTAAAGTTGTATGACAGTATCATCATTTTGTTGAACAAAATGTATTTTAACATTGCATAATTTCATCCCACTTCTTACTTAATCATGAATAACACAGCACACATCAAAAGTGGAAATAAGCTTTAATAGAATTGAAGAACTTTCAGCTTTACTAAGCCATTCTCAGCAACTTACAAATAATGTATAAATAATAGAATAATAAATTCTATTATTTATATGTTAGTTGTAAGTTGTTGAGGATGGCTTAGTAAAGCTAAAACTTCTTCAATTCTATTAAAGCTTATTTCCACTTTTGATGTGTGCTGTGTTATTCATGATGTATTTTATCTGGACAATAATCTTGATTTTCAAAAAATGGTTATGTTTACATCAGATAATAGATCAGTTATGCTTGGAAGGAATAATTGTATGGTAGCAATTCTTCAAAAACAAATAAAACATCTGTGTGAGCAATGTTATGTTGTTACACAGATGCAAGATCTGGGATTAGATGACACTAGAAGAAAGTGCCAATCATACATGATATAAAAACTTTGTGTACAGAAAGCATATATAATGTAGAAAATAGATCATCTATTAAAAAGAAAAGCTGAAAAGCTTAGCTAATGTCACAGAATGTGATGCCTTGTCATTTAGACCACTAAATGAAGTGAGATGGTTGTCAGGGCATTTTGCCTTGGCTTCTTTATTGAGAATTATGAAATTTTAATTCAGTAGTGTAAAGAGAAAATCAATGAGTGCAATGATCCATCTTGCAAATATTACTTGAACTTTTTAACCAATAAAAAATATCAGCTTACTTTAACTGCTCTGAATGATGTTTTAGAGGATCTGGCTTCAATATGTAAATTCCTTCAGAAATCTTTTTTTAAATATAATTGAAGTATTATAGTATGTCAAGACAAAGATAAACAAACTAAGACACATTATCTCAGCCAAACTATATTCAGGAATGAATAAGTAAAATCTCTGCTTTTTATCTGTAAGTTTTGATGTTGACACTAACCTTATTATTTCTTTCATTCAAAGTTTGTGTAATCACTTGGATAATAGGTTTCCTGAAAATGAATTAAGGGAATGGCAAGCTTTTGATCCTCTCACAATAGCAAATGCAAATAATTTGGAGTTTAGAAAAGAGAATGCTAGAAAAATAATTAAAAAATGTTCTGTTATCATTTCAGTTAACAAAAGTATTTTGACAATTATATTAAAAAAGCATTGTGACTTTGAAATTCATTGTTTCTGAGAAAATGAAGTTCAATAAAGTCATTCACTGATATGTTGAACTACATGCTTGAAAACAAAGAATTTGAAGAACTCTTAGTTCTTGTTGATATTTGTGGAACATTTCAGTGCAGAATACAAATGTGATTTTAGTGTAATAAATTTGATTAAATGTAAATCTAGAAAAACTGGAAATTAAACATTTGAATGATTTAATGAGAATCAAAATTTGTGTCTCATCTGGGAATGAAATTAATTTTGATAGTGCTTATAATCATTTGATTTCACATAATGAAAAACAAGAAAAAGCTCTCAAAAAGTGAGACCAATTTATTTAGGTGAGAATTTTTTTCTTGGAAATTGTTAATATTTTGCTTTACATATTTTTTTGTCTAAACATGTCAGATTTTCATGACCATTGAATATACAAAATAAAGTGTATAAAATATTTCATTGTGCAATATTTTCTGTACCATTTAATTAAAAAATGTAATCAAAAGTATAGGAATTTTCAATTCTCATTGTAAATCTTTTTATTAGCATATTACTATCATAGTACAAAATCAGGCATTCTACACAATACTTATGTAAAATATAAGAACTGTGCAGAAGACATGAAACCATTAGGTAATTTGTAGAATTCATTATGTTGCATATTTTTCTAGGCATTTTGTAGAACAGGGGTCTCCAAACCACAGCCTGCAGGCCAGCTGTGGCCTGTGATTTTATCTGGCCCGCCAATTGGACTATTTATCTATAGTTTTGGGATGATGTATCTTTGCGAACAAACTTTTTCTCAAATGAAATATATCAAGTCAAAATACTGGCAATTATTAAATATATGGCATTTATCTGATGAACATTTGAAATCGATATTTGTAATTAACACTTCAAAATTTGAATCTGAGTTTAATAAGTTTTTAAAAACACACACATAGTTACATCATTCACATTAATGATTTTATTATAATTTGTGATGAACATATCAGCAAATTCTCATATTTTAGTTGTCCTTAATATACGATAATTTAATTTCACATATTCTCTAATCAATTTTTATCTGCTTTCAATAAAACTCATATATCTAATTCTAGAGTTATTTTGCTATGGCCAGCTGAACAGTGCTGAAGTACTCAATATGGCCCTCACAGTGAAAAGTTTGAAGACCCCTGTTGTAGAATATCAAAGGTGGAAACAGCAAAGTATGTATCATGTGATTAAAATAACTTTATACTTGATATATAGGATAGTGGCAATGCTATGCTGCAACATCTTGTGTCACTGAGTAAGCTAAGGAGAAAGCACATTATTGCTAGCTTTGCTTTGTGGCAACAAGTCCAAATAGCTGTGCGATGTGATTAGTTGAGAGGAAATTATGCAAACATAAGCAAAAGTTATTTTAATAATACTAAAATATTAACTAATGAGATAGATAGATAAATACTCTGTCATTTTAAGGATTAGTAGCATCTCATATCTTGTCATACTATGCAGTTGTCAAAATTCTGTGCTTAGAGAAACAGCAGGCAGAAAAAAATTAGAGGGAATATTAATTATAATTATGTTCCTAAAATGCACAACTTATATCAAAACAATTTATATTGGATATCGATTTCTCATTAATATATATATATATATAGGATATATGTTCCAGGCCAACTAAAAAATCTGAATTTATATGGAAGTGTATAAGATCTGAATACAAAATACTTATTGTATTATTATACATTAACTATCATATAGTATAATTTATTGCAATTACTAAATTATAATTAAATAATGTTTATTTTTATTTGTTAATTTCATAGTGTATTTTCTAATTATTCTTCCTATTACAATTGCTCCTCCTTAGCACTTGAAGTTTCTGCAACTGCAACTAAAGTTCATTTTACTTCTGTGACTAGCTATTAAGGTTGAAGTTTTTTAGCTTTAACTTGAAGGAGGAATCTAACTTCAACTGCTTGCCATCATGATTCTTTGTGTCATAAATTTCATGATAGCAAGACAAATAATCATTTATAAGTTGTGTTTCCTTAACAGAATGATCAAATAGGTGATTATAACTCTGCAGAATGAAATATTTTATAACTTTTATATAATATGTAATTTTGTAAAGTTAATTACAGAAGAAGAAAAAGAAAATTCAAGAAAAATAGATAAGTACATTCTGTTCAAATGACATAAGTGCAAATACATTTAATATATATCAAGTTTGTAGATTAATTACAGACAATAATGTGTATGTGAAACGATGTATATCACCATAACATATATTGAAGACCCCGATACTCAAACTGCCTTTAATTATTAACTTTTCCTTATATGCTTTACAATTTGATTTTCAGAAATATTTTAATTAGAAAATAAAATGTAAACTATAAGGCAAATAAGTAAGATAAATTATTTACAATAAACGTTCAAGTAGACTGCAACAAACACAAACTACAAGTAATATTACTCAAGAGCCCTTTAACAGTCAAAAGAGTTTTATTCAGTAATGTTTTCAATGCTCTTGGCAGCTCAGCTGTTACCTTACTTATAGTTATTTGATTTATAGTTTACTTTATTTAATATTTACAGTAAGAAATATTATATTATTTTAATATAAAATTTGAACTGAAACAAATCTAAAAACAAAAAACAATGTGAAATATATATCCTGTTATTGTATATCAAAATTAATACTATGAATAGTTAATTGATGATAATTGATGCATAGATTTTAGATTGAAATGCATAGAAAAAAAAATGCATAGATTTTAGATTGAAATGGGTATCTTAGTCTAGCATTATGTAGAAAAGACTTGGTTAGTTTTTACTATTCAACAGTGCCAACTGTCTACAATTATTGCATCTTAATTTCTTTAAAAATTTTCAAATGCATAGATGAAAATTTTTCTGGAAGATTCTTCTTTCTATTTTATATGAATGTGAATTCATATAAAATAGTATACTATTAGTAATTAAGCAACATATCAATTTAAATCTTACCTCAAAACTTTCCAATTAATTAATACATGAGCTTCTGAAGTAATCATTGCCATATGAGATTAATGATGTGACTGACCTAACTTAATCTAATTTCAATGAGAAAAAAAGTGACAAACTTTTATAGTAAATGGATATAAGAAATAGTTTACCCAACATTCAATTTTTATTAGAAAAAATATTATTTTGTAAATTAAAAAAGATATATTGATTTGGATTAGTAAAAATATGATCACTTTAATATATTTTATAAATGGCTTCTATTAATTTATTCTAAAAAATAAAACAAGAACTTGGATGCAACAAAAATCCACTAATTTTTGTAAAAATACAAAAACAAAAGTTTCACAGAAGAAATATTCATTTGTTATTAGGAGGAACATTATTTTTTTTTTTTTTTATTAGGAAGTTGCATTTTTATTTGCTTTTTTTGGCCACCAAAAATCCTATCTATGCAAACGGAACCTAATACTGCAAAATTAATCTCTTGATATATTTTTAATAGAAATTTCAATAATTTGAAAGAATTTAGACTAATGTTAACATCATCTTGTAATTAATAAATACACTACTAATTAAACAAAGAGTGGCACCATCTATGAATTAATGATTAAACTAGAATTTTTAATTAATTCATCTGAAGAAAATTCAGATAGGATAAACTTTTTAAACCAAAAAGTTTATCCTATCTATGCTATACAAGATAATTCTTATATAGCATATTAAATAGGAATTTATCATGTTATATCCATCATTTCCTTAAACTCTGTTGCTGCATGATGAATACAGCAATAAAATTTAAGGAAATAGTGAAATATGAAGCAATCACTTATCATCTTGGAAGATTAGTTCAATTCTGGATTTCATACTTCCAGTTTTTTCAAGAGGAGTTTGTTCCACCATTGAACCCATCATTCAACTTACTAATTAAAGAATGTTGGCCCCATCATAGATATTGGCCAGCTGTGATGGGTTCTGAAATTGTAACTGTCAAAATAACAAAACAAATTTCACTATATCCCTAGTGAAATTTAGTTAAAACATTAAATACACATATTTTTTATACAGCACCACTGGCCATTTGCAGCCACAGTGAGAACAGCTGGCTTAGAACCTGTATTTATAAAGGCTTGAAGCTCCAAATTCAGCCCTATAATTTATTTTCTTAAAACTGATTAAATTGTGAAAGTGGAACAGACTAACTTAACAAATTTAGTTTTATTTATACTGGTCAGTACACAGTAGCATATGCAGAATCTTTAGTACCAGGAATGACATTTTTTGGCCCCCCTCTCCCCTCTAAAAACACATCTGTTTTAACTTTTGACACACATTTTTTTAAATAATTTTTAAGAACTAAAAATTATACACATATCTGATGAATAGTAATGATATTCCATGCTCTCGGCCCCCCCTTCAGCTTGGTGCCCAGATTGGACTGCCCCCTTGTCCTCCTCTGGGTACACCACTGTTAGAATATGGGCCTGATTATGTACTATCAGAGATATCACAGATCAATCTCTAGGACTTCAGGGAAGCTTACTAGATCATAATTATTTAATAAACAAAATATCTCAAAGTCTGTAATGGCGAGAAGCTTTAACTACAAAAAATAAAAAATAAAAAAAATCCCAAAGTTAAAAAAGAATATACATAGAGACGTTTAATTAAACATAATAACTCTAAAATGCTGAAAAACTGATATTTCTGGGAATCTTTTAAATATTCTATATAAATCAGAACTAAATATTCTGTAAAAACCAGAATTTTTAAATATTTCATAAAATCCTAAATAACCATTGTGCTAATTTGGAATTGAAAATAAAATATTTATAAATTAATTAATGACAATTAGTTAAACATTATATAAATTATAAATTTAAATTAATTTTTGATTATTTCCTGGACCAATCAAAAACTTGATTAAAGAAAGAGTCTTTTCTGCTATAATGTTCAAAATAGTTTATAATAAGTTAATATAAATTATCATCAATGGCATTTTTGTACATAGAAAGCAATGGAATACAAAATTCATATTATAAAAACATTACAGATGAATTTGCACAAAAATATAGAAAAGTTCTCTCTTATCACAATAAATTAAATATTTTTAAGATATTATTTTAAAATATAAGTAACTCTAAGTCCAGCAGCTGAATGAATATTTTTTTCATAATAAGAATAATTTGACTATAATTTAGTTTTCTTAAACACCAATAAATCGTAATACCATGATTTGGTTTGGTTATATTATCTAAAGTCATTTATTTAAATTTTATATAAATCAGCAAAAATATTTTTCTTTGATTTACTAATATATAAAATCTAAACAAACAATCTAAAGTTGAATTCTTTGTTTGTCACTATGATTTAAAAACTTAATTTATTTATTCTATTGAAAATTTTTAAATTGTTTATACTGAGAGTACAGAAGAAAAATTATTAATAGATTAAATTATACTACTATCTTCATTGATTTGAGTTAAATTAAGTAAAATTTGAAGAGTATTTTAAAATAAATTATAGTTAAAAAGATAATTTTATTACTTAGGGCCATCCTTGATCAAAACTGACGACTTGAGGGAGCGCGACAAAAATTTTTGTACGGGGCAATAAAAGCTCTAGAGGTAATACTGCAGTAGAGTCTCAGTATAGTCTTTCTTACTTTTGTATTTAATCATCTTATAAATTTATTATATTAAACATAGTAAATTTATCTTATGAAAGCATTTTTTATGCCCCCTTTCCAATCAGAGAGATTACTAAGGGGGCGGGGCCATCCCCCCCTTTCCAATCAGGGAGATTACTAAGGGGGCGGGGCCAGTTTCCAACACGGAGACTGCACCCACACCCGTGGAAGGGGGCCGGATGGTGAAGGACGAGGATCACCCACCAGCATATTTTATGCCCCCTTTCCAATCAGGAAGATTACTAAGGGGGCGGGACCAGTTCCAACCACGGGCTGCACCCACATCTCGTGGAGTGGGGCCGGATGGTGAAGGACGGGGATCACCGGGCCGGGCCCAGTACCCCCGGACCATGCTAACCCGGGTCCTCCTGCGTGGCACGCCAGCATGTTACCATTCGGCCATCCGGGCTGGGACCAGACCTGGGACGCGAACCCGGGTCCTCCTGCGTGGCATGCTAACGAGTTACCGAGTTACCACTCGGCCATCCGGCCACCCTTATGAAAGCATTATTCTCTTAATATACTCATATTATGTGAATATTAATAGAATAACATTTTGCAAGATAAATAAATGTCTTACAAAATTTTAGTGCCCATTTTGTTTTACATGAAATGAATTATAGGAGCAGCTAAATAGCATTAATTATCTTGGGAAAGCGTAGCATACCGCTATGGGAACCCACAAGCGGAACTGCCCATTGTCTAGCAATCAAACTATTATTTTAACATTTGAAAAATATACATATTAATTCATTTTTTAAAAATATTTTGAAGATTGAATTCTATAATATTTTTTTTTATTTTCACTTGCCAAATCGATTAACTCCATCAGTCAGTCAAAATCTGTAATTAAATTAACGATTACTCCAAGGATATACAATATTATGCATTTGATATATCATTACATAAAAGTTACATCTGTAATAATACATACCAATGTTTATTTGAATTTATATTTTAAAGGGAATTTTAAAAAACAGTTTATATTATTTTATCATTTTTCTCTTCTTTTTGCTATGTGGAGTTAATCGATTTGGCAAGTGAGCGGCTCATTTATTTTAAATCAACTAAGTATTTAATTAAGGAAGCTTGACGATGATTCACGAAAAATATATTAAAATTTCATCTTCTAAACTTTTACCAATAGCCAAAAAATGTGATTACTAGTATTCCTCCTATAACATGGTTCGCTCTAACACGATTTGAAAATTGCGGAAACTCTCATATAACATGATATTTCTACAACACGGGGAAAATAATTATCAGAAAACATTATTAGTGTAAAGAAATTGTGAAAATGTATGGAAAGATTATAATTTAACATAATTTTGCAAGTCTATCCCAGAAAAGATCCTGATAAAGAATATAATCGAGCATGCTTTTTATTTAAACCATTTAGAAAATTACGTTTACTCTTCTACAACAGAAAACATTTTCATTAATAATTAATGAAAATGTTTAGCAAATTCCAATAATTTTTATTGGAATTTCCTAAGTCCCGCTTCAGTATTTAATGTCAAAAGGTGAAGTTTAAAGATCAAGAGAGAGAATTTTTTTATATAAACAACCACAGTATCACCGATTTTTTTACTCTCCCTCTCTCTCCTGTCTACATTCCTGTTTGACTGTCCCCGTCTGTACTCAGTGGCCCGAACCGGGGGCAAATCGGGAATTTGTCCCGATTTACCCTCGTATATAGTAAATGATTGAAGGGCCTGGGGCGCTTCCTAACAATAAGAATTTTTCCTACTTTTTTAAGTAACTGCGCACTATAAGATATACAGAATTAAAATTGTATTATAATAATGTAAAGAAAAATCTTTGTATTCTAAAATAAGAATTAATTATGATAATTACACATAAATTTTCATTCAAACAGAGAAGAAACTGACAGACCCACAGGGCCCATAACAACTTTTTTTAGAGGAATGGGATATATACAGTCCAATACGTTTATAATGAAATGATTGGGACCGGAAAATTTTTTCGTTGTGTGGGATCCAAGGGCTAGGGCTGATGGAAGACGTCACTTCTCACCCGATCGTAACTTAGCGATCTTGACAATTTTAATGTCATAATAATGATGCTGTACTGAATTTTTTAATTTATAGATAATTTTTTTGTAGCCCAAAAGTGCATAAAGTGATATATTTTTGAGGAATTAAAAGATCTAATAATAACCTGATTGAATAATGTAGACAACTCATTTATTATTAATTAGATGAAAAATTTTTTAATTTTACATTTATTTAAAATTCTGTCTATTTCTAAGAAAATTTTTTAATCAGTTAAATAATTTTATACTGAGAATAAGTTTGATATCACTTAAGAAATTTATTTATTTAAAATAATATAGTTTGTTAGAGCTATAATCATGTATAATTTATAATCATGATAATCATCATTTTTTCAAAAAAATTAATTTATTTATTAAATATAACTAATTTTATTTGATTTTAAATAATAATTATTTTTATGCCTGTGTGCACACTTATACTACTGATGTTTATGATGAAGCAAAAATCATGCACACCCATACATGTCTTACATACATAATGCTATTAATACTAAAGTGCATGAAATGGGAAAAATCAATTCATATCTACTTGAACATGCCCATGCCAGGTAAGAATAGAGCAAGACAAATGTGCATCACTGTCATAAGTACACACCATCATTTTCCTGTTCAATCCTGTCATTTCCAGCTTTCTGTCTCGCTCATTATTATGTGCTTCACTGTCATAAATACACACCATCATTTTCCTGTTCAATCCTGTCATTTCCAGCTTTCTGTCTCGCTCATTATTCTAGGACACAAGGAAACACTTTTATAAACAGATCATCGTAATTGAGCCCTAGAATATAACATTCACTCCCACTAAATTCTCACTATTAATTTATAATAACTGTTTATTTAATCACCTGGCTCATTGCATAATTTTATAATTGTGTTAAATCAGTGATTCTTAAAGTATAGTATACAAAACATAATAATTAACTGTAATTAATTCAAAATGAAATGTGAACAGTCACATTAAGAACCACTGTGTTAAATAAGATTTTTTCTTTAGTTAAATTTTAAAATTTTACATAAGAATTTTTGCTTCTTATCATCAATTTTTTTAAAAAGTAACTCATATTACTATAATTTTAGACTAATATAGCACAGGGCTTGTTTTGTAAGATAAAGTACAGTATTATTAGTTGAAGAAGAGAAAGTTTTTATAAAAAATTTTTGAGAAAATTAAGATATATTACAAAAAATGCACCAACATGGTGTATACCATCACAAAAAAAGCCCTTATTATAAAACGAACCAGAATCTTATATTAATAATTTGTGAAATAATGGAAGAAACAAAACCAATAAAAATGGACCACTGAATTTTTATATTCAATTATCAAAATATATTGCAGATATTTTAATGTATGAAGAAACAGATAATCAAAAGATAAACATTGATAATTGTTCTGCTTGCATAGATCAGGTTTTCAATAAATCAAAGATAAGAATTTCAATTTTGAATTTGATTTTAATTCAAAATATCTAATTAAATGACTACTTAGAAACATTCATTATTGGTTTTGTTTCTCTTATTCTCATACATGCATATATATAAATAATTGTTGTGTATAATTCTTAAAATGAAGACATGACTAAACAAAGAAATAAATAATATTTCTTTTTTCAAATTAAAAAAATTTTAATAGATGACCATCATTTTAGATTACACATACTGCATATATATATGTTTATTTGAATTGAAAATATAAAATGGTAGGTGGTGTGGTTAAATAAATAGTAAGTTGTTCGTGAAACCTTAAATAATGAAGATTTTCTATCATTAAGGAAGTTAGTATAATAAATTGTAATGAGAATTAGTTCAGAGTTTAATCTAATATAACTTTATATCATCAATCAACTTCAATGAATCAGCTTAAAAATAAGACAAGCATATTTTAATATTTTTTATATGTTTATTGGTAATATAGTAGGCAAACTGACAAGATCTTTTTATAAATTTGGAACATATGACCTGTTAATCAATAATTCCATTGTTAAAATGAATAAAGAATTTAATCATAAATCAATATTTTGTATTCTGACTCAAATTCATAACAACAGGAAATTCTTCATTAGAGGCTTCAAGAACTTAATTTATTTAATTAACTATTTTTTAACGATTTTATTATTTCTTTCTTGATTATAGTCATGCACAGTGGAAATTCATTAATATTAAATATTAAGGTTACGGCATGCACAACATTTAATGGGATAACCGAATTTTTTGCAAAACATTTTCTTATGTTATTATATACTATAAAATAAAATCCATTAATGAGATTCCACTTAAATACAGAAGCCAAATTTTCTTAATTTAAATAATTATATTATAATAATAATTTATTAAAATCATTTGCACAGACATTCAAACAATACAGTGATGATAATGAAAATTTAATTTATTAAAAAATGCAAAATATTGATACATGCAAGATGAAAGGATTTTGAAAAATTTGATTTAAAAGGAAAAAAATCATAAATATAAATTAAAATCCACATATTTTATATTATATTATTAAAGCAAAAACTTTGATAATTAATATTCATATAATTAAAATATCAAAAATTATTATTATTGAACTATAAATAGAAATTAAAAATATATCAACAAATATTTGTCCTACTTTCAAAATATAAAATATT
>AYEL01073754.1:0-10739 GCA_000484575.1 Olivierus martensii
CGACGCATTTGTAAGAGTCGATGTAAATACTGGATTCGCATCATTCATCGTGAGTTATCTACGTCGATAGATCGATATTAACTTGTAGTAGAATACTACAATATCAAATAGCAAAATTTCGATTATCTTATAATAAAAAAATCCCGATAATACATTTCCCCCAAGTACGCCCTTACCCCACTCCGCCTTATATTATAAGTAACAGGCAGCATAATACTTTCTTGGTTTATTAAATATTAAAGTCACATATAGAAAAAGTTCTAGCTTACAATTTCCTTTTATATAACAAATATTACAATTTTTAATTTTTTGCATAGATAAATTACATTTAAAATTACAAAAAATATATTTTTGACCAAATTTATGTGATACTTCTGTATGTATCATATGATATTATAATTTAATAATTAATATCAATTTTTGAACTCGAAAAAATTAAACATTTTATTTGTATTTATATGATAAATTGACGGATCGCCGATATTGCGATCCTTCAATTTATCATATTTTTTTGTAGTTAACAATGTAATTTATCTATACAAAAAATATATAATAACAATGTAATATGCATACTTGTTATGTAACGAATAAACAAATAGATATTTATATGCTATGAAAAAAATGTTATAAAATAATCCCGGGATTGGGATTATGTGACTTCTAATGTTGAACCTTATGAACTTTTTCGATAGTGGTTTCAATCTCGGGAGTAAAACCACTAACGGAAAGGTTTACTTGATTTTTGTTCACATCCTTATACATAGAAAAATCAACCAATATACCCAACTGTCAACACGGTATACTTTTTCAAGTACGGTATGTAATAATAAACTTACCTGAAATAAAATGACTTTTCTAATGATTGATCAACTCTAATCATTAACTGCTACATATCAACACGTCTTTCTTAGTGATTGATCAAATATAATGATTAACTTCTAGAGATCAACAGCTTTTATATCACGTTTTCTATAGAGGAATCTATACGTAGTAGTGATAACTATGCTACGTGTTTCTTTGGATATATCTGTATGATCACCTTCCTAAGAAACAAAACTTAATTTAAAAATTCTTCTGAATGTTGGATATCATAAACTTCGTTACATGAAAAGATTTTTTGATTGCAAGCGTTCAAAACCTATACAAAAAATAATTTTTGAAACATTTTTATAAAGCCAACTCTTCGCATAAGTGTTTATATAATTATTTTTATTTATACACTGTACAATAATAATTTTAAATGTTTCACACTTCAACATTTCTGAAAAATCCTTCTTGCTTCAACTATGGAAATAGTGATTTTTTAATTATTTTTTCAGATTAAATTACTTAAGAAACTAAAACGTAAATTAGAAAATCAGCATTTAATTGTAAATAACTGAAGAAACATTTATTAATATATATATTTTTTTTCAGTCAAAAATTTTATTCAATTTTAATTGTTGAATTAATTCTGATAAATTTCCCTCATTTAAAAGCAGAATAATTAATAATTCATAATATAGATGGCGCTATAAGATTTTCCTAAAACTAATAAAATTTATTTATTAAACATATTAACTTGTGGAATAATTTCAGCGTTTAATATTTAATTTATATTTGTTTAATTTTAATTTATACATCTAAGTGGTTAAATTATAATAAAAATAATTATGTAAAATTAAAATTATTAAACTTTAATCATTACGCAATGATATTTATAAATACTGAACTCAAATCTATAAGAGCTTTCACGTAAAATAAGATTTAGGACATATGTATAAATAAAAATTCTTTTGCTTATATATATATATATTTGTAAATTTTATGTTGAAAGCTAAACATCCTATTTTAGCGCTTATTGATACTGTGATGTTACTTGCGTAACATAAGTGTAAAAGCATTTTCTAATCTTGCAAACAATGACAAATATTAATTAATGTATTTATAAGATGAATAAAAATATATATTATTGTCATTTGAATATAGATTTCCATATAGAAAAATTCATTAATTATAAATTTAGTTAATTCGAAATAGCACGATGTTCTATGACTAACATTATAGCAATTTTATGAATGTTATAGTCGTCTTAGAGCCTTGAAAACGAATTTAATAATAAAGAAAATTCGACAAACAACGAAAATCCTTTGGCAGAAATCACTAAAATCTTGCAAAATGGTGATTTTTGTTTATTGTGACTTTTACCCGATTTCATATGATTTTGGAAACGTTTCAGAAAAAAATTCATTGCTAGGACAAAGCTATATATTTTTTATTACTGTACTGCACTTCATAGAATGACTTCATTTATGGTCTGAATACATGATGATAAAAAGCCAACATTCCATAAAATTATTGTTATGCTTAAATTATTGTAAATATTTTCATTATAATTGTAACTTTATCGTGCATTAATAATAAAATATATTTTATCTTAGAAAGAAGGTGAATTTTTTTTTGTTTTGATACTTTGATATTGAAACCTACATTATAAAATAAAATTAATTCCGATTTTCATATTTTGAAAGCCTTTTTTTAAAAATAAAATAAATTTTGAAACCTTATTGGATAAAATAATAACATTTAAACCGTAATAAAATAAATTTTATTTATTTATTAATTCGTATTTACCGTATAAATCGAGGTATGAGTGTACTATTTTTTCTACCTTACTATGTCTATCGATAATTTAAATAATGGATATAAGTTTTTATCTATGAAATTTGAATATGAAAATAACTTATATTTAGATTAAAAATACATATCGAGCTATGTAAATGAATACAGATTGAACTGATTTAATTATATAATATAAACGTCTTTTTTTTTGCGATAGTTGCTTGATGGGAATCCGATGATTTATCATATAAATACCTTAGTGTCATTTTTGATAATTAGTAATAAAATTCTAAAAAATTTCAAATCAAATGTTAAATATAAATTTTAAATGAACTTTAAACATTTATCTTGTTGGTTTATATTGTAGAAATTATATTAAACTATAGAGATTAAAATGTAATGAAAGTTATGTTAAAAAAGACTGATTAACAAAACTTATAATATTAAAAAATCTGATTAGTAGCTAACGTTTAACATGGAATAGTATTTAAATCAAATTATTAATTTTTATTAATTAATTTTTTTTTGTGTTCAAATTAAATAACATGGCAACAGATGGCGCCACTTAAAGCATATCGTGAATTCTGAATTCAATGTGCTAATGAAATCAACATGTGCTGAATTATAACAATATATTTTCGTAACAATTTATTATTATTATTATTTTAATTTACGTGACGTAAATCACAGTATGACAATTTTAATGCGAATAATAAATGAATGATAAATCTGTAATTAATTATAAAAATATTAAGAATTTCCGGAAGAAATTTTTCTATCAATTATAAGGATTTCTCAGAGAGATAAATCGTAGGATGTACTGCAAATAAAACGATAATTGAGAAAAATAACCGCAGTGTGATATAGCTAGTAAATGATAACTGATATTCGGATGTATCGGGATAGGCTAAGAGTTATAAATGGACAATAGAAAGACGACATTGACAGATCTTTAAACAAACTCAATTCGACAATCAGATTATTTGGTTGGAAAATTTATCACCTGCATCGGATCAAAATAGAATTTCTCTTATCCCAGATCATGTCTTATACATTTTGTCATTTCGATAACTTTTCGATTTAGAAAATGAATAGTTTGAAAATGGAGTATCTCACTGTAATTTGTAAACTTTGCATTTTTCGTTTTAATTCGGAATTATTATAAATTACGACTAATATAAGAAGATTTTTATCCATTCATGCCAGCTAATTTCATGAGATTTAAACGTAAAAACTTACTAAGGAATGCAAAACAAATTAATCTTTTTTTAGCTTAATGAAATTAACCATAAAAGGTGTTTTTTTTTTTTCTATTTAGTCCATCGAATAACTATTTAATTTATGCAAGTGTTATTCAACTGTTTTTTTTTTTTTTTCTATTTAGTCCATCGAATAACTATTTAATTTATGCAAGTGTTATTCAATAAATACAGGAAATTTTATGCACAATTCATAGAAGAACTTAATCAACTTTATGATTCAAAAATTGTTAATTACAAACTATTTGAATTAAAACGTGGGCTATTATTTTTAGATGCTGTCCAAGGAAAATACTATATAACAGTAGTCTCAAACTCATTCTCTTCAAAGGACCACTTTATACATCTTTAGTTGGTTGAAGGACTGTGTTTAAAATTAATGCCTGATGGGAAAAAGATTTTTACACAAGGTAGATAATCTGAAGAGTTCATTATGTTCAATATCTACATTTTAATTTCCTTAAAAAATGATATGCTTCAATTCATATTCAAAGTTATAAAAGCGTTTTCAAATAATAGTAATTTTTATAAATTTGATTTAAGTTTTGTATTAAAAAAAAATTCTGTTTATTGAATTCCAATGCAATTCATAAAATGATTTTAAATATGGTGAAAAACAGTTGTAAGTTTTCTCTGAATATCTTTTATGCACTCCTGCTATTATAATAAGTGCTACAGGTGCTACAATAAACGACCGCGAGTTTGAGATCTCTGCTATATAAGATTATAAGACCTTCGTATATGAGTTTGTGCATGTATATTATTTGTGTCTCTGTTTATCTCTCACTGATAAATGTTAAATTAATTGACAGATTGTTTTTTTTTAAATAAAATCCGGCAGAAAAGTCATGTTATTGAAGATGATCCTGATATCATATCCAAATAAGTTTACTATGATGACGTACTTTTTAATCTCTAATCTTCAATCATTCCAAAATATCAGACGTGTACAATGAAAAAGGCCATTAATTCTTTCCAGAACAGACTTAAATATCAATATTTAAATAAATCATATAGTAAAAATATTTCTGCATTATTCATAAATTAGATGTATTTAAAATGAAAATAATAATTTTAAGAAAAGATACAAAATCTAAATATTGCTCAATTTCTGGAATTTTGAGAAAAACAATCGTTTTTCACGATTAAAAATTGTTTCATTCTTGAAGTTCAAGCTACATTAAGTCGCTGCTTAAAATAACTTTAAAGTTCGATTTAGAAAAACTTCATGAAGTTCGTCCCAAATTGAATCTACAAGGCTTCGTTTGTTTCGAGTGAATAGCAATTATTTTTGGCTATTTGAACAAGTCTGGTTTAAATTTATAACTAATTTTTAAAAATAGACTAAATTTTATAATTACAAGAATTGATTATTATGGAAGAAGAATTTTCAATACTGTAATTTTAAATTCATTTCAAATATTCTCAAAAATAACTTCTCTAGTTTAGAAATTCGAATATTACATATGAAATTATAAATTATGACTAAAATTCCCGAATATCTTTTATTATAAACGAGTAAATTATCTTAGAACTGAAGATAATAAGGCTTTTATATAATTTGAAAAAACTTTCTAAGTTTAATTGAACTTGATATGTTTCTAATTTTAATTTTATTAAGTATTATCTCTTTATAAATCGTTAGATTATATTCGTGATTATTTTTATTATATTTTATTTATATTCAGAGATGGAAGTGAAAGTAGTTTATCCTAATAAGAACTTTTAAAAAACAAAGAATTCTAAGGAAAGTGGTTCCCATTAATTAATAAATTATTTATGTAAACAAAATAAATTTTATTTATGTGACATTTGTAAAATTATTTTCTGTTATCTAATAATTCTGGAAAATAAACAGAATCAGTGAAAATCAGTTTGCATCAAATTACTGCATCTACAGCAGTTCTTTTGTATCTTGAAGTACAATGCCAACCATTATTTTGTGCTGTCGAAAGTAGTCCAGGAATGAATCATAATCTCTTTAGAGTCTATTTACTTTGTGATACTGATAACGATGGAACTGCTATGTCAATGAGCACCAATGACACGATTTGTCTGCAGATAATAAAAAATTTATGGTCACTTAGCTATAATGGCGTTTATGATCAACGTGACAGTTTAGTAGAAATTAATTGTTCAGTTTAAAATAAAAAAAATATTAAGAAGAAAATTCTAAACTGTTTACAAGAATAAAATGAAAATGCCGGTGTACTGTTTTGAATTTTGAAATGTTCGTATTTTTCTTTAAGCATTTCAAAATTGAATTCTTAAAATGCTTTATAAAAATTCTGTTTTATTTTAAAAAAAATTAAATCCATTAATTGTTATCGGAATTTTCTTTGAATAAAGGATCGATAAAGAGTTCTTTCAGACCAACTTATTTTAACATGAGAAAATATAAAGAAGGTCCAAATAGAAATAGGCAATTTTTGATAAATGACTGTAACTTTTATAAGAGTCTGCCCACGTACCGTCGTGTGAGAAACACAGCAACTCAAATTCAGATGATGGATAAATGAGGCCTCACAGTGGGATCTCATAGGATAAAGAGCATATCTGAAAGTTTATATATTTCTAAAAAGATTTTTACTCTTATTTACATACTGCGGGTATTTACTTGCAAATTTATTTTTCACATTTATATTATGGACTTATTATAATTGAACTAACAAATATAAAATGATAAAATTAATAGAATAAGAATTTTATTAATATGACACGTATTTCATATGTTGACATACATATGAAATACATGTATTATATTATAGTCTTTATTATGTTAAAATTTTAAATAATCAATGAAGTTTATAATTAATGTTAAGAATATAATAATAAAATAATGTAATGCTAATAATAATTGTATTAATCTACTTTCCTTTAAAAGAAAAGCGAATCTTAAGATTTCCATGCTGTTGTCTGTTCTAGTAACTTTTGAACACACTATTAGATATTTATGATATTTAGTACGGTACCAAACGTTTTAATCTCATATTGTCAGCTATTCAAAAATGGTGAATATGTGAAGAAATTAAGCAGATTATTTCCAGAATATGCTGTTACATAATCTATTGTAAACAGTATGCAATATAGACTACATAGTATACGATGCAATTTTCTTATGCCACGGTATTAATATTTCTTTGAAATATTTTTATCTAAATAGCCATTAAGTTTTGATTTTAAAACGGGATAGCTTAAACTTAAAGACATATGCAAAAAAAGATGGAATTTAAGTAAATAATACCAAATATAAAAGAGAACGTAATACTGTATAAGAATAGCACGAACACGATAGGAAACCGAGAACAGGTGGTCAGGAAACAGGATGACAATAGAAAATATATCGAAATGTGAGAATATGTCTGTCAAGAAAAGAAATATTCGATTAGATCAACGTTTTCTTCAAAATAAAAGATATATAAATTGTATAATAAGACAATATATCGATAAGAATAAAATTTAATGCAGTACAATCCGATTAAGTTATTATATTGAAGTGTAATGATAAAACATCATTCTTACCAAGAAAAAATCATGGTAGGATGTCTTTATAGGATTTCAAATTAAAATTCAAACGGTAATTTATTATGAACACAATTTTGCTTTCTTCGGCCATCGCTATCTTATATTTAATACTGTTTTCAAATTACATATGGATGTTCAATTATTAAAAAAATAATTTCAGTTAAGGAAAAGTTGTTTATATTATTATAATTTTGATAAATTTGAATATAAAATACATAAAATATGTCGTAAACAATATTACATGACTTTAATTTGTTCGTTTATTTTTTTATAAATTAGAACTGTTTTCAAATTACATTTGGATGTTCAATTATTAAAAAAATAATTTCAGTTAAGGAAAAGTTGTTTATATTATTATAATTTTGATAAATTTGAATATAAAATACATAAAATATGTCGTAAACAATATTACATGACTTTAATTTGTTCGTTTATTTTTTTATAAATTAGAATATCAAGTTTAATGAATAATTTAATCTTAGAAAGAATAATTCTTAATTATATAAACATGCAAATTATAGAATCTACTTTAGTAGATCAAATGAAAGATAGTCATCAATAGTCTCTGTTTTATTCATAGCTTATAACAAATCTGTCACGTTTTGATTTTGGTTAAAAACCGATAACATATGCCAAATTTAATTTTATTCACTTTTCAATAATTTAATTTCCGAATAATTTCATTCAAAATCTAAATGATAATTTATTAAATTCCATTCTTTAATTTATTGTTTAGGAAGATTATAAATAATCAAAATATCTTCTTATGATGGTTAATATTTACGGTGATGCTATTTTAAAGAGTTATTTTTATAATGTTAAGAAAAACATTGATTCAGTTATTCTCGGATATGTAATGGGCTTATAAATCAAGACAGACTTCCTGCAAGAATGAGTGTTTTCTTCTTTTTTTTTTTTTTTTTTTAACAGGTTATGCTAAATACCATTTCAAAGACATTTTTTTTCTTTACAATGCCCCATGTAGTTTACATAAGTCTACACTAAAGATACTTTCACGTCTGAACGAGACAAAGTATCGTTTAGAATTTCAGATTTTGAAAAATATTTTTATAGTCATTTTGAATGGTATAAAAGAAATTTTTTTCTTCTGAATTTTCCTTCTAAGTAATCAGTTAGAATTATATAATACATTTTAATATTTTTACATTATTTTAAAACGAATTATTATGACCTAACGACATATTAAAAATTAGTTTATTTTTTCAGCAACTTTTCTATTTGATTACAGTTTAAAGTAGGTTGACAGCAGAGTTTTCCCGATCTTTAAACATCGTAAATCGGAGTCAATCTTATAATTATTTATTCAGCCTCAAAGCGAGAAGAAAATTGCTCACATCACAATTTTTCAGAGAGATTTCTTTTATTTGGTCTTTCAGAAAAAAAATAAAAGGTGCTTAAGGTTCACAATGAGCTAACCGAGTTTCGATTGCAAACCAATCTCTCAATCATCTGGGATTTCTCCTCGCTTTATCTTAATTCTAACTTAGGGAGAAGCGAAGAAAATATCGTTTTCCGATTGGTTGTCTGCAAAGAGAGACGAAAGCAATCACACGGCTGACTAAAATTTCCGTTCCAGGCAACCGCATACGGATGTAGTCGGCGAGCAAAGAAGATATAGTTACGACAAAAACATTCAGATGACAAAAGATATCTGCTTAAAGGTGACAGAAACGGATATAATAGATGACAAAGTAGTTGCTCTTAACTAATCGCCTTATTTTTCATATAGATGACATTTGATTGTAAGGCGTGAGAATAGCAAACTATAAAAATATCAACTAATGAAGTGCCGTGTCGATTTGACTGTTGAATCTGATTTATGACGGGTCGCCGTCCTATTCGGTACAAAGTCCTGGTAACGGTAGCCCGCAAAGAATTTCATCTATTGTTATGTCTAACTTTCTTCTTCGACAATGAAATTTCAGATATTTAGACATCAAAAGTATTTAATTTTCATAAATGTATCCGTTTTTTAATTTAATTAAATATCATTTTATTACCGATACTTATTAAAACTCGAATTTCGAAGAATTTAAAGATGGAAACAGAAAATATTTTTCATTCTAGTTATCGGTTGAAAGATTGTTTAAATTTGAGAAATTTCGGAGATAAGTAATATTCTCATAGTTAGATTAGAAAGCTACGTGCTATGGGTAAAAGACCTGATATCCGGAAAACACGTCACCTTGTTGGACTCGGTTAAGCTGTTTTTACAATAGATCGGTCTTTAGGTTCCTTAGGTGGATGACCTCCGGGTCCTCGGCCTCCATTGGTGCTTCCCATATATTTTAATGATTATGAGATAAAGGAAAGTGAGACCAGGGTGATGATGACTGGTGTAAATAAGACAGAGAAGTTTAAAGCCAATTGCATAGAAGTGCGTGAGTAGAATGAATGAATACAAATAAGAATGCAGAAGTATCTTGCAAGAAAAAAAAAATGAAAAATGCATGGAACTAACTAACTGAGATAATAAATGACTATATAAACTTAAATAGGTAGAAGTTTTTAACAAAACAAAAGTTGTACATCCTGGTTTTCAAATTTAACTGCACGCTTCTTTAATAACTATAAAAAGTTTCAATAATTATGTAATTGGAAAGATTGAGATTATTTTTATAATACATTTAATGGAAAAAAGATGCTGTGCAATTAAACTATAATCATATAAACCTGGAAGTATAAAATTAAGAGAATATATGGTGAGATTTTTCAGATTAGTATAAACTACACAAGAAAAACTAGCCAAACTATATCTTTAATAAAATTGTATAGGGCATAAATAATTTGATGCAAAGATACACAAAAGATGCAAAGACAATAAATGCAATATACTGTATAGGTATAAATGCAATATACTGTATACTATACAGTATATTGCATTTTTTGTTTAATTAAGGCGGAATGAGGTAAGGGCGTACTTGGGGGAAATGCATTATCGGAATTTTTTTATTATAAGATAATCGAAATTTTGCTATTGGATATTATAGTATTCTACTACAAGTTAATATCGACCTATCGACATAGATAACTCACGATGAATGATGAGAATCCAGTATTTACGTCGACTTTTATAAACGCGTCGCGTCCGAACAGCAAACAAAACTTTGACAGCATTTAAAAAATGCAATAATTCTTAAGATAACTTCATATTAGGAGATATTTTTTTAAATAAATAATTACTGTTTACATTACGTAAATAATATTTTTTGACATTTTAAAAGTTTTTGAGAAAAACCCTGGTAAACTCTTGCCCCGTAAATATTGTTACCAGGGGGAAATGCCTAACAGCGCCATGGGGTAAGTGCCTATTAGGCTGTTCTGGCCTCATAA